>JAJIBD010038946.1:0-99471 GCA_021461705.1 Cryptotis parvus | reverse complement strand
AGTCATATCACCACATCACTACTTCGTGGGTGATCATATATTTGCTAGAGCTGGCACCAGTAATATCTCCGATATGTCCTGTCTCATGCCAGTAGAGCCCAAGGGGCATCTACACCGCTTCTAGGAACATAAAGAGCCTCAAACCATTATATTAGGTCATGGGAATGAACTAATGTACTGGTTACTGGTATTTTTGGCATATCAATAAAATAGGGCAGCTTGCCAGGCTTGCCATGTGGGGGAGCATACCTCATAGTTTACCTCTAGATATATATTTATAGATGAACTACTAGCCGCTAGCGGTCGCACGAAACGAGCTGTGATAGGCTGTCGGGTGGAGTTCTGACGTGGAGTGAAAGTCCAGGGGAAAAATGGCGGCCGATGGAGGGGGAGTCGCCTGGCTTGTTGCGCGGCTCCGCTGGGGGGGCGGGCCAGGGGCTAGAACCTTCATCCCAGGGCGCCTCGTGAGAGGCTGGGCAGGAGACAAGGGGCAGCTCCTTCCCTGCATGTCTGGTGTAAGTCTCTGAATCACCATACCAGAGCCAGATTTTAAAACAAACTGCTGCAGGGTGGAACTATATGAGACAGGCGTGATAGGCTGTCGCTGGGTGGGTTCTGACGAGAGGGAACTCGGGATGTGGAAATGGCAGCCCGATAGAGTGGGATGGGGCCATCTCGGCTTATGCTGCTCTGCTGTAAGGAGGCCAGGGCCTGAACCCGCTATCCCTCCTAAGGTGCCTCAGAGCGGCTGGGCACAGGGGAGAGCAAGTAGCAGCTCTGCCCAGTTTATCTCTCCTCTAATTCTAAGGCTGAAACATCACACCAATACCTGAAAATAAAATCATTAATAAATTAGTTGCACACCAACCTCCCTGGGAATAGGTTCCCTGGGAAGCCAAAAGCACACAGCAGAATTAATATCTCAGTACTTTTATGTACATAGCAAAGCCTTGACTCCCAAAGCAGCATGTGGAATTAAAACAACCAGGTGCCTGGAATCAAAGGACTGGATAAAGAAACTTTTGGTGCATCTATATAATGGAATTGCAAAACTTTCGCAACTGTTAGGAATAATAAAGTCATAAATTTGCCTATAAATGGATGGACATGGAGAGGACCAAGTTGAGTGAAAATTAGTCAGAAGAAGAGAACAGATATAGAATGACTGTATTTATTTGCATGGCATAAATATATATTTATATATATATATATATATTATATGCACACAAAATAAGATACCAATATCCAAGGTCAGGTGAAAGGTGATCAGGAGGTCTTGTCAAAAGGTGGAAATTACCACAAACGCGGGGGAGCAGATTGGGTAAGACAGAGAAAGGAACAGTGCGCCACTAACTGTCAAATGTGCAAGTACACATAGAACTAAGTTAAATGTGCAGGCAAAAAAGATCACTCTGATCACTTGAATCCCAAGTATTCATCGATTTGCTCGAGCGGGTGCCAGTAACATTTCCATTTGTAATTGAGGCAAAAAGATACACATGATAACCTCTAAGTATATATATAATATTTATTTAAAAATAAATATTTTTTTAAAAAAAAAAAGAGAGAGAGAGAAAATAGTAAGAAAAAAGAGATATAAAGAGTTACATGGAGGCAGGCTAGAGGAGGGGGAGTGGAATCTGGGACATTGGTGGTGGAATGGGCACTTTTGAGTGAATGGTGTTGGAACACTGTAATGGTCGTAAACCCAAACATGAACATTTTTGTAATTGTTTATCTCATGGTAGTATAATAATATATATAAAAATAAAATGTTAGTATAAGAAAACTATAAGGTTTTTCATATACATGAAACTGTATTTAAAATCTTTGTGTAGCTTAGGAGCCAGAGTGATAGCTACAGCAGGGAGGGCTTTTTGCTTTGTACGCTAGCTGACCTGGGTTTGATCCCCAGCATCTTCATATGGTCCCCTGAACTCCACCAGGAGTAACTCATGAGATTGCCAGGTATAAACCAAAGAAGCAAAAAAATAAATAATAAAAAACTTTGTGTACTTAATTTTTTAGGAACCCTGCTTTAAGAAAGAGAAAGAGAGAAGAGATAAAGAACCTGCCTAGAGGCAGGCTGGGGAAGTGGGGAGAGAAAAATCGGGGGACATTGGTGGTGGGAAATGGGCGTTGGTGGAGGGATGGTTCTGGAACACTGTATGACTGAAAACCAAACATGAAACTATCTTTGTATCGAGTATCTCACGGTGGGTGGGGGAATAATAAAATATTTTTTAAAAGAACTCTGCTTTATTTTAGCTGTCATTTAGATAATCTTCTTTACACCCCAATTTCTACTCGAGATCATAAGAAATATGTTTGCCACTATAAAATAAGAAACCTAAAAGAATATAACTTAGTGCACACATAGATATATACTGAGAAGGAAAAGGAAAGTGGTAAACCTAAAGTCAACTGGTAGCTAAAGTTGTTAGCACTAAATTATTTCCCCCTGAATATAGTCACTAATGATAACTACAAAACAGGGTGGTCGTGTTCTGATAGTAGTTCTTAAACACAAATCTGGAATAGTCACAGATTTAATTCTATCGTCATGTATATTTGTACAAACAAAGAGAAGAATCTGTAGTTGATTTTCAGGGAAACTAAAAGCTGTATTTTTTAAATGCCTGAAACAGAACAAAATGAGAAGGAAAAAGATAATAAAAACAAACAAAAATAATTGCTATTAAATTATATTTAGAGTGAAAAATAGTCTCCATACTCATAAAATAAGAACAAAGATATCACAAAAAGGACAACAGGAAATGAGAACTAAAATAGAACAGTTCCATGAGGGAACAGCCAGGTAGATAGGATTTTAAGTATAAATATGAATGTGGGGATGGCTCCAAAGCGAGAGCCAGCCTCCCGGTCAGCCATGTGGCGGGGTTCACTAACTGGTACCTGCCCTCACAATGTCACAGCGGTGTTCTCTAATTGGAATTCTTCTGAGCCACAGCAAAGTGTGAAAGTCGAGTAAATATTGCAACCAAGGGTACAAGATCTCTCTGTTTTTCACAACAAGAAAAGAGTGAAATATTTATTAATTTATTTAATTATTTAATTATTTATGGTTTTTGATTCACAGTGGTGATACTCAGAGGTTTCTTCTTGTTCTGCATTCAGAATTCCCTGGAGGTGCCTTATGGAACTATGTGAGATGCTGTTATTGAAGTCTATGTGCTATGTGCAAGGCAAACGCCCACCCACCGTAAATTACTTCAGCCCCAATAATGAATGTTTATTTTTTTGGTAATATTTTATTATACCACTGTGAGATATTCAATTACAAAGATATCATGTTTAGGCTTCGTTCATACAGTTTTCTAGCACCCATCCCTAAACCAGTGCCCATTTTTCACCACCAATGTTCCCGATTCCCTCCCACCTCCTTTAGCCTGCATCTATGGTAGGTTCTTTATTATCTTTTTTACTCTTCCTCTTTCTTCTCTCTGCTCTTACACACTGTGGATTACATTACATATATTTCAAGAGTTATCATGTGTATCTTTTGCATGTATTCAATACTCAGTTCTAGGCTGGTATCACTTTCAACAATTATTAGCACACTGTTCCCTTCTCTGTCTTAACTAATATCTGACTCCCATATGTTTGTGGTAGATTCTACCTTTGACAAGAGCCTCCTGATCCATGTTTTGTCTGACCTTGGATATTGGATCATTCTAATATATAATGCAAATAAAATGCAGTCATTCTATATGCCTTTTTTTTCCTTCAGCTAATTCCACTCAACATGATCCTCTCCAGTCCATCCATTTATAGTTCAATTTCATAACTTCATTTTTCCTACAGCTGCATAGTGTTGTATTGACTTAGATAACCAAAGTTTTTATCTAGATCATCAGTTCTCGGGCACTCTGGTTGTTTCCGATAAGGTGGTTTGTGGAATAGTGCTGCTATGAGAATGAAAGTGAAGATGCTGTTTCTGTTGTGTGTTTTTTGGGCTCCCATGGTATATTCCCAGGTGGTATGGCAGGGTCAAATGGGAGCTCACAATTTTCAGTGGAGGAATTTCGTGGAGGAATGTCACATATTGTTTTCAAAAAAAAGCTATACTAGTCTAGATTCCACACCTACAGTTGATTAAGTCCCTTTCCGCTCCTGCACAGCATTTGTTGTCCTTGCTCTTTATATGTCGAGTCTCTGTGGTGTGAAATCTCTCATTGTTGTTTTGATTTGCATCTTCCTGATGATTAGTGATGAATCAGCATTTTTACATATGCTTTTTTGGCCATTTCCAATTTCTTCCTTATCGGAGTTCTGTTTATTTCTTCCCCCACCCATTTGTGATAGGGTTGGCTGTTTTCTTCTTGTAAAGTTCTGCCATTGCTGATATAAATGAATATTAACCTTTTTATCAGATGGGTATGGGTAAATATTCTTTTCCCATTCTGTGAAACAGTCTTTGTTTCTTGGTCACTGTTTCTTTTGAGGTGAAGAAGCTTTTGGTTTCATGTAGTCCCATATGTTTATCTTTGCTTCTAGTTGCTTTGGTAGTGGTGTTTCATCTTTGATGTGGAGAATTTTTCCCTATATTTTCCACGTACTTTATGGATTCAGGTCTGTTATTGAGATCCCTAAATCATTTTGATATGATTTTTGTGCATGGTGTGAGAGCTCCAAATTTATTTTTTACATGTAGCTGCCCAGTTTTCATAGTTTTCTAGTTTCATACTTTTTGCTCCTTTATCAAAGATTAAATGATCATGTGTTTGAGGAGAAAGAGTCAGGATACTGTGAACTATTCCATAGGTCCACAGGTCTGTTTTTATTGATTATCATGCTGTTTTTTTTTTTAATTTTTTTTTTAATTACAAAGATATAAAAATTAAAAATTTGGTTTTTAGTTAAACAATAGTATGTACACCCATCCCACCACTATCTAATATCTCTTTCTAACCTCCCCATCCCCCCCGCCTCCCTCCAGCCCTCCCCTGGCAGGTTCTTTATTTCTTTCCATTTCTCTTTTCTTTTTCCTTTCTCATACTATGGTAAACTACATTTTAAATTTTTAACTACTGCTTTGTAGCAACATTTTTGAAGTTGGGAAGGTGGTGCCTCCCATCTTCTTTTCCCGAGGGTTACTTTAGCTATCCATGGGTTTTTTGTTCCATAAAAAATTTCAGGAGTGTTTGGTCAATTTCTTTGAAGAATGTCCCATGGGTATCCATAGGGATCACATTGGATCAGTATAAGCTCTAGGGAGTATTACCATTTTGACAATGTAGATTCTCCATCCATGAGCAGGAATGTGCTCCATTTCCTCATTTCCTCTTTATTTCTTGAAGCAGTGTCTTGTTTTTCTTTATGCAGATCCTTTATACACTTGGTTAAGGTGACACTTCCTTTAAACACTTAAACACTTCCTAGGTGTTTGATTTTCTGTGGTACAATTGTGAATGGAATCATTTTCTTACTATCCCCTTTCTTCTCTTCGTTATTTGTATATAGGAAAGCTACTGAATTTGGGTAACTGATTTTTGTACCCTGCAATCTACTTACTATAAGTATCTATTGCTTCTACGAATTTTTTGTTGGAGTTTAGGATTCTCTCTAGGTATTATGTCATGTCATCTGCAAATAGTGACAGCTTGTTTTCTTCCCTGCCTATCTGGATGCCCTTAATTTTTTTCTTGTCTGATTGCTATGGCAAGTACTTCCAGTACTATGTTGGATAGAAGTGGTGAGAGTGGGCCTAATTTGTCTCAGGTGTCTGATGTTAGAGGAAGGTTTTCAATTTTTCCTCATTGAGAATGATACTCGCTGTGGACTTTGGTAGATGGCTTTGACCATATTGAGTGAGTACCTTCAATTCTCATTTCTTGGGGGTTTTTAATCTTGAATGGTTGTTGGATCTTGTCAAATGCTTTCTTTGCATCTATTGATATGATCATACGGTTTTTATTTTTTTCATATTGATATGATGTATCATATGTATCATGAAACATGAGAACCTAGGAGAAATGACCAAATTCCTGAAGTCCTATAACTTCCATGACTGAAACAAGAAGACATGCAATACCTGAATAAGTCTACCACCATTGAGGAAATTGAGAAAATGAATTAAGGTCTGCACAAAACATTTAAGCCCGGTCCAGATGGATTCAATAGTTAACTCTACCAAACCTTTAAGGAATAGTTACTTCCAGTCCTTTCAAGCTCTTCCAGGAAATAGAAGAAACAGAAACACTCCCAACTAGTTTCCACGAGGAACATATCTCCTGATATCCACAGCTGGTGGAGATAACTCAAAAAAGAAAACTACAGACCAAAAATCCCTGATGAACACAGATGCTTATATCATCAAGAAAATACTAGCAAATAATCCAAAGACTCATGAAAATATTTTTACATCATGACCAGGCTGATTCATCCCGGGAATGCAAAGAAGGTTCAACATTAACAAGTCAATCAACATAATACTCCCCAAAAATGAGTTTCTAAAATAAAGTCAAATATCTATTTAATGTGTGTGCCATTAAAGGAAACAAGCTAAAACAAAATTATCTTACATGCCTTAGGAAAGGGTGATGAAGACTGAGTTTAGGTTTCTGTTAGGTTAAAGCTACTTCTTTTTTTTTAATTTTTATTATAAACTGGAGACATACAATTACAAAGGTGTTTATAATTGGTTCTTGTAATACAGTATTTCAGCACCCCTCCCTCTACCAGTGCCCCATTTCCACCACCAATGTACCCCTACCCCCCCCCACCCCCCAGGCTGCCTCAATAGCAGGTACCCCCGTTTACTCTCTTTCTCTCTCTCTCTCTCTCTCTGTCTCTGCATCTCTCCCTCTTATTTTACACATTGTGGCTAGCCCTGCAGATATTTAGAGTTTATCACTTAAGTCTCTTTGTGTATATGCCATGGTGAGTTTTAATCTACCATTACCATTTCCCACATTTAGTAAAACACTGGTATCTATTTATATCCTATTAATGAATGCAGTCATTCTATATCTGTCCTTTTCCTTCTGACTAATTTCACTCAGCATGATAGCCTCCATGTCCATCCATTTGCAGGTAAATTTCATAATTTTGTCTTTTCTGACAGCTGCATAGTATTCCATAGTGTAGATGAACCACAGTTTCTTTAGCCAGTCCTCTGTTCTCGGGCATTTAGGTTGTTTCTAGATTCTAGCTATAGTGAATAGTGCAGAGATGAATAAAGAAGTACAGATAGTGTTTCTGCTATGTGTTTTTGGTCTCTTAGGTATATTCCCAGGAGCACTATTGCTGGATCAAATGGGAGTTCAATATCTAGTTTTCGGAGGAATGCCCATATTGTTTTTTCAAAAGGGTTGGACCAGTCGGCACTCCCACCAACAGTGGATCAGAATCCCTTTTTTCCCCACATCCACGCCAGCACCGGTTGTTCTTGCTGTTTTGGATGTGTTGCCAGTCTCTGTGGTGTGAGATGGTACCTCATTGTTGTTTTGATTTGCATCTTCCTGATGATTAAAGATGAAGAGCATTTTTTCATATGCCTTTTGGCCATTCAAATTTCTTCTTTTTGGAAGCTTCTGTTAATTTCTTCTCCCCATTTTTGGATGAGGGTTAAGCCTAACTTCTTAAATTGTGAGATTTTGTGACTGAATGTGGAGGTTATAAAAAATTTTCCATCGTAAAGGATATTTGAATGTCTAACAACCAAAAACTAAAGATAAACTACACATAAATTTGAATAGTCTCTAGTAGCAACACTGTCAGTAAATCCTGAGAAGATAAAGGAAGTGGTACATCTAAAATCAACATGGTAGTCATATTAGCAGAGCCAGGAGTAATCCCTGAGCATTGCCTATTGTGGCTCAAAAATAAAAAGAAAGAAAAAGAAAAAAGGAAAAAAGCAACTATAAAAGACATTTGAAATTCAGCTGAAGACTTACAGAAATGGGGGCTGAAGCAGCAGCATAGTAGGTATGACATCTGCTTTGCATACTGCTGACCTGGGTTCAATCCTTAGTATCCCACATGATCCCCTGTGTTTCGCCAGGAGTAATTACTGAGTGCAGAGCCAGGAGTAACTTAAAACTCTCAGCATCACTAGGCGTAACTTAAAAAGGAAAAGAAAGAAATGATTGGGTATGCAATAATATTGGAATATCATCAATTCTGTTGTGAGTAAAAAATTTCACTAGTAGGGGAATGGCTATATTTTATGAGATGCTTGCTGAGTAATGAATGCAATTTCACAATAAGTGAAATAGTTCAAAAAATTCATCAAAATATTAAACAAAAATACACAAAAATGTTATTAAATTTTGCATACTATTTCTATGATAGCAGTCTACTTTCAATGTGAATAAACAAATACAGGGACAAAATACAAAAGACAAATTGAAGAATATTTACAAACAGCAATAAATTCAACTCATTTCAGCATTGTTAACACCTTGGTGGGTTGTGTGTATATGTTCAGTACTTATATACTCACTCTATTAATATATTTATGTTGTGCATACATAAATACAAATTTATTATAAACTGACATTATTTTAAAATTTGTTCATTTATTTATTTACTGCTTTTTGGGTCACACCAGAAAATGCTCAGGAGTTTCTCCTGGCTCTTTGCTCAGTAATTACTCCTGGCGGTGCTCTAGGGACCATATCGGATACCGGGATTGAACCTGGGTCAGTCACATGCAAGTCAAATGACCTACCCACTGTGCTATCACTCTGTCCTCAGTATAAACTAACATTTTCTTCCAGAAATACAAATATAGTATTTATATTAAAATATTAATTATATATTTTTATTTTAGTGATTGAACACAAATCACATTGTATGCACAAGTTCTATTTTATTTTTCATCTCTAGTGGAAGAAATTTTACTAGTCATTACTCAGGCACATCTTTTCCTCCAAGTACCTGAACTTTCTTTCAGTGTGTATAACTTGGCATGGGTCTGAATTCCCTCTTGGTGAGACTGTAACTGTTTGTTATGTTTTCTTATCATCCAGTCTGTCAATGACATTTTTTCTTTTCATTTATGTTAGCCCAGAAGGGCAAAGAGCATTTTTATCTAGATGGGTAAATCTTACATAACAAATTGGTTGCATATCTATACTCACTGATACTTTATTTAGCAGACTAATCTGATAAACTACCTATTTCTCGAGTTATAATAACATTCACGATGGTGGTGAACTTGATAAAGTTTCAGAGTCTCTAAAGACAGAAGCTGATAGCCTGCGGCTACATTTGCGTTTTAGCTAATTTAATAAAGGATTGCTTTTCATATTGAAAAGATATAAATTAGCGGTGAAGGGGATGTTTAGCCTATTAGGGGAAATGCAGAATAATGATATATGGCAATTTATGGCTTGGGAATGTTGAATCTTTTTATTGCAGTATCCTCCTTTTGAATTAAGGCCACTTGGCATCAGACAGACCCAGCTTCTAGGCTCTGTCATTTTTTAACCTTAGCTACATTATTGATTTTGTCTGCCCAGTTCTCTCATCTGTAACCCAGACTGTGAGATATATATGAAAATCTCATATTCTAGGGATTGAAACATGTCATGTATGAGGAGAGTTTTTTAAAGTAAATGTAAATGTAAAGTGTTAGTGTTACCTGGGATGGTAGTGTCATAGCAAGTAGGCATTGCAAATAAAAATAAAAATAAAATGAGCTCTTTCTAGTTTAAGAAAGGTATTTTTGAGCATTAAATTCCATCTAATTATGTGGATTTATGATAGTGTCTTTATAGGTACTCCAAATTTCATTGTGATGGAAATAATTGAGACCTATTAGTATATATTTACATATACATTTACATATACATATCTATATATACATATATAGAGAGATAAGAAAGTATTATTTGCAACTAAAATTTTATATAAAATGAGTTTATTACATCAACTGATCGTGAGGCACCCAGTAGTGAAGGCAGGTTCTAGCCCTGGCCCGCCATCCCAGCAGAGCCTCTCAAGAAACCAGAGGGAACCCCACAACATGAGGGCCACCATCCACATCCGGACTCCCCAGCTCATCAGAGCTCCACCCAGCAGAAGAGCTGATCACAAGCCTGGCTCGCCAGTCCCACCCTTCAGCAGCCTTTTTCAAGCCCAGCCCAGGTATGCCTGATCCAGAGACTCACATACACGGGGCAGAGCTGCCACTGGCTCTCCCTATACCCAGCTGGATCACGAGGTGCCCAGGAGAGAAGGCGGGCTAGTGCTGGCCCACCATCCCAGCAGATCCTTGCAAGAAGCCAGAGGAACCCCCACAATATGAGGGGCCACCATTTTCCACATCCGACTCCCCAGCTTGTCAGAGCTCCACCCAGCAGAAGATCTGATCACAAGCCTGGCTCGTGCAGCTGCTTTGCAGCCATACAGTTCATCAATAAATGCAAGAGATGAGAGGCAACTACAAGAGTATCTCACCTGCACGGCAGAGCCTGGCAAGCTACCCATGTGGTATTTTGATATGCCAAATACCAGTAACAATTATGGACCTCATTCCCATGACCTGACAGAGTGGTTCGAGACTCTTTATGTACCTGGAGCAAGCAGATGCCCTTGGGCTACACTAGCATGTGACAGGACATATGGATATGTTACTGGTGCCCACTCAAGCAAATCCATGAACAAAGGGAAGACAACTGGACACAAGTGAAGTGATTGATCTGTTATATTATCTCTGTAATGTTTAATTGCATATTGCATATCAATTCAGAATAAAGTCTAAATTTCTATTTAATGTGTGACATCCTTTATTTGTGCTCAATATTCTTCAGTTTGCTGAAGTACTCAGTATTATTGTCACTCTTGAGCCTGTGTAAGTCCCCAACAGTGCTTATGTGTCTGGAGGCCACTTCTGATCAATGGGCCTGATGTTCAGTGCTAGGACCATCCCAGTGGTGCTTGGGACACCAAGGTTATATCCTGGGGTTCTAGGAAGGTATATAACGCTGAGGATTGAACTTAATGCCTCATGTATGCTGAGCATGCTTTCTACCTGTTTTCTGATCCAACTTGAGGTGTCTTTTTATTTCATTGCTAGGTTATGGTTTTGCTTGTTTTATTTTTTTAATTTTTTACCTTTGAACTAAACCCAGTTGTGCTCAGAACTTATTTCTGGTTCTGCCCTCAGTGAGCAAACCTAAGGGATCTCGGGACACCATATGAGATACTGGGGATTGAAGCTGTGTGGCCACATTCAAGCAAGATCCACTGTACTGTCTCTCTGGTCATATGGCTTTCTAAAAGGACAATAATCATGGTCAATAAGATGAAGGAGATTGGGCAACATATGGGAAGGTATATAGAACTTTTACAACCTCCTAGGTTAATAATGCCTTTCACTTGTTCACATGCTCAAACCTCCCATTCTTCCCCTACTGAATATACAAAAGAAATATCCTTTTTAAAAAAATCAATAAGTTACAAAATAGCCATATGTAACATAAGAATGCTCATGTTATAAGTTCACTTCAGAATACCACCCCCGCCCATTCCTTTTAAAGATACTCTTGGGAAATGGACAAGTTTCTGAAGGCTCTAGTTAGTACCAATTATTTTCTTGACATTAATCATCAGGGGTCTTATGACCCAAGAGAAACATAATACCAAAAAAAACCCCAATCTTTTTGTAGCGGAGGATTAAAAAGATAGATGCTTGTTTTACTGTTTTTAGTGAGGGATTACCATCGTGGTGTTTTTTTTAAAGTACCAGTGTATCAAAATATAGGATTATATTTAAGACAAAGAAGATATGTTTATCCAGCTTGAACAGTTTTATATAAAATTAGAGTATTTATATAAACATGATCTGAGGTACTGAAATAAACATTTAAATAAGTATATTCAAACCCTTTAAATCCTACCTTCTCCACAAGTCTTGTTACACAACCCACCAAATATTTAAGCACCTAAGAAATGTATACCTAATCCCGAGACTTTATTGGCTTATTCATAGGATAGAATAGAATCAACTGGAATAGAGACATAACATAAACCATGATGGTTAGTAAATTTCTTAGCCTGTACTAAATTCTAAAAATATCACAGTGAAGGAGACATGCACAATCACTGTCCTCAGAGAATCTACATCTCGTTGTGGAGGTAAGGAAGAAATAAATTGAAGATACAGGAAGTAGAGAATATATCAGATGATGGTGTATATTTTGGCAGAGAAACAGCAGAGTAAAGAAGATAAAACCACGTGGAGAGTGCCTTTCCTTCCATATCATACAGTATGCAGCGAAGATATCAATGGCCTATAATAGCACAGAACCAGAGAAAGCAATGAGATAAAATTAAATACTTAGGAATCAAGTACACACATTACCAAGTGTGTAATGGACCTCTACAAAGAAACTACAAGACACTGCTTCAAGAAATAAAATAGGACACGAGGAAATGGAAACACATTCCCTGCTAATGGATGGGGAGAACCGTCATTGTCAAGATGGTAATACTCCCTAGAGCTCTGTACAGATTCAATGTGGTCCCTATAAGGATACCCATGACATTCCTCAAATAAATTGACCAGACACTCCTGAAATTTGTACGGAACAATGAACCCCCATGGATAGCTAAAGCAACCCTTGGGAAAAAGAAGATGTGAGGCATCACCTTTCCCAACTTCAAACTGTACTACAAAGCAGTAGTAATTAAAACAGCATAATATTGGAATAAAAAAGGACCTGTGGACCTATGGAATAGAATTGAGTATCCTGACACCCATCTTCAAACACATGATCATTTAATCTTGATAAAGGAGCAAACAGTACAAAATGGAGCAAGGAAAGCCTCTTCAACAAGTGGTGCTGGGAAAACTGGGCAGCTACATGTAAAAAAATGAATTTAGAACTCTGTCTAACAACATACACAAAAATCAAATCAAAATGAATTAAAGATCTCAATATCAGACCTGAATCCATAAAGTATGTCGATGAAAATATAGGAAAAAACCTCCATGGCATTGAAGCTAAAGGCATCTTCAAAGATGAAACACCACTACCAAAGCAACTAGAAGCAAAGATAAACATATGGGACTACATGAAACTAAAAAGCTTTACCTCAAAAGAAATAGTGGCCAGGAAACAAAGACAGTCCACAGAATGGGAAAGAATATTTGCCCAATACCCATCTGATAAGGGATTAATATCCAGGATATATCAGGCACTGATAGAACTTTACAAGAAGAAAGCAGCCAACCCCGTCAACAATTTGGGAGAAGAAATGAACAGAAACTTTGACAATGAAGAAATTCAAATGGCCAAAAGACAGAAAAATATCACTAATCATCACAGAGATGCAAATCAGAACAACAATGAGATATAATCTCACTCCACAGAGACTGGCATATATCCAAAAGAGCAAGAACAACAAGTGCTGATCTGGATGCGGGGAGAAAGGGACTTAATTCACTGTTGGTGGAAATGTCGACTGGAACTGCTTTTTGGAAAACAATATGGACATTCCTCTAAAGACTAGAAATTGAGCTCCCGTTCAACCCAGCCATACCATTCCTGGGAATATACACTGAGAGCCCAAAAACACACAACAGAAACACCATCTTCACTTTTATTTTCATAGCAGCACTATTCACAATAGCCGGAATCTGGAAACAACCAAAGTGCCCAAGAACTGATCACTGGATAAAGAAATTTGGTACATCTACACAATGGAATACTATGCAGCTGTTAGGAAAAACGAAGTTATGAAATTGGCCTATAAATGGATGGACATAGAGAGTATCATGTTGAATGAAATTAGCCAGAAGAAAAAAGAAATATATAGAATGACTACATTTATTTGAGTTATATATATAAATATATACATATATGTATATATATTTACATATATATATATAATGATACCAGTAGCCAAGGTCAGACAAAACATGGATCAGTAGGTCTTGTCAAAGGTGGAATCTACCACAAATATGTGGGAGTCAGATGTTAGTTAAGACGGAGAAGGGAACACGAAAAGTGATATTACCAGCCTAGGACTGTGCGTTGAAGGCAGGCAAAAAGATACACATGATAACCTCTAAATGTATGTATGTAATCCACAGTGTGTAAGAGAAGGAAGAGAGAGAGAAAGAAAGAGAGAGAGAGAAGAGATAAAGAACCTTCCATGGAAGCAGGGTTAGGGAGTGGGGATGGAATTGGGGAGATGGTGGTGAGAAATGGGCACTGTTGGAGTCATGCGTGCTGGAACACTGTAAGACTGAAACCCAAACATGAATTTTTTTTGTAATTTTATATCTCACAGTTGTATAATAAAATTAAATTAAATTAAAAAAAAGAAAGAAAGCAATGAGATAGTCCTAGACCTGGATTACTGGAGGGTATGATTCCAGCATTTAGTGGCCCCTGTGTAGATATTATTAAGATAACTTTGAAGATTGGCTCACATTAAATACCTTCTCTGATTTGCAGTTTCCTTTGTGGATCAAAATGAAAAAAATATCAATAATTCAGTGTAGGGTCATATGTGCAAAAAAATTCCAGTGCAAAGAGAACACTGTAAACCTTGGCCCCTTTCTTCTGAAAACTTCTGTTAAAGCTGGCCTTTGTGCTTTCTTTATCATTATAGTCTCTCTTCCTTGAGAGATTGTGTGCCTTTTTAAAACTTGATCAGTTTGATCACCTGACATCCAGTTATTCATCGATTTGCTTGAGCGGGTGCCAGTAATATTTTCATTTGAACCTAACATGTGCCAGTGTAGCCCAATGGAATCTGGTTGCTTCAGGAATACAAAGATCCTCAAACCGTTCATTCAGGGTCTTGATGAAGAAGTCTGACCATCTCGTAGGTGGGCGGCTACATGATCTTTTGACATCCCGTGGGATCCAGTTGGTAACGACTCTAGTCCAGCAGTCGTCTCCAAATCGCATTACATGTCCAGTCCGTTTGATTTTCGATGCCTTGGCAAGTGAGAGAGTGTCCCTGACTCTGGAACAGCGACAGAGGTCGGAGCTCCGGATTCCTTCTTTTTTTTTTTTTTTTTTTTTTTTTTTTTTTTTGGGTCACACCCGGCGATGCTCAGGGGTTACTCCTGGCTCTGCACTCAGGAATCACTCCTGGCGGTGCTCGGGGACCATATGGGGATGCCGGGATCGAACCCAGGCCGGCACAGACCGGCCGCGTGCAAGGCAAACGCCCTACCCGCTGGGCTATCGCTCCGGCCCCGGATTCCTTCTTTCACTTGAATGAGGCCTTTTTCAAACTATGAAAAATAATTAATAATTGTTACGGAAAATAGGCTGTGTAATTCCTGTGTAATTTAGTATTAAAATATCATTGAATCACTTCCTGAATCAGGTCTTCATGCTTGATATTTATTCCTCAGGTTCTGCTGCAGAGGTAATCTCATATAGGTGTCTGATCTTGGGGTAAGATATGCCCAAATTAGCTAGAGTCACCTCCTTCTCCAGGTGTGTCACTCCACTCCTGGGAAACTCATCTCCTGTTACTGGGATGGGGCGGTTTCCTATTCCCACTAATACAATTCTCTAATCCTTGACATCTCTTTCAGATTTCTTTTTCAGTTAAGTGGGCACAAAAATGATAATATCTTTTTTTTTTTCTTTTTTTTTTTTTTTTTTGCTTTTTTTGGTCACACCCGGCCATGCTCAGGGGTTACTCCTGGCTCTGCACTCAGGAATTACTCCTGGCGGTGCTCGGGTACCATATGGGATGCCGGGGATCGAACGCAGGGCCGGCACAGGCCAGCCGCGTGCAAGGCAAACGCCCCTATCCGGCTGGGCTATCACTCCGCCCCCAAAAATGATAATATCTTAAATGTCTATGTAAAAGATTAGGAGAAGTTTAGAAACAAGGTTGGTATTTCCCTTGTAAAGGAGAAAAGAGAGAAAATATAGGAAAAAGTAAAATCTTCAAGTATTGTTGTAAAGTGATCAAGAAGATTTTTTAAATATAAAGAAGTATTTTTCCAAGTAGTTTACATTGTTTTGTATTTTCTTTCCATCTCTTTAAACCTCTGATTAAAAAATACCTATCTACAAAAAATGTCTGGAGCAGAGGGGATGTGAAAATAAAAGTCTGACTTTTTTGAGGTAACAGTAAAAAAGGGAAACTAGAGCATTTGGAATAAATAGTAATGAGAAAGATGAAGAATTTTGCAAGGAAAAAGTGGAAGTTGAAGACAAAGAAACTCAGTAATTCTTTTTTTAGCACTTTATTTTTTTATTTTTGACAATTACAAAAATGTTCATGATTGGGTTTAAAGCCATACAGTGTTCCAGCCATCCCTCCACCAGTGCCCACCTCCCACCACCAATGTCCCTGATACCCTCCCCCCCCCTAGCCTGCCTCCATGGCAGGTTCTCCATCTCCTCTCTCTCTCTCTCTCTCTCTCTCTCTCTCTCTTTCTCTCTTCCGTCTCTTACATGTTGTGGATTGTAATAGACTTTGGATAATCATTGGTCCACTGTTCCTTTCCCTGTCTTACCTAACCTCTGCTCCCACACATTTTTGGTAGTTTCGTAGTTTTGATCTTTGGCAAGACCTCCTGATCCACATTTTACCTGACCTTGGATATTGGTATTATAATATGTATATATGTATATATATTTATGTTATGCAAATAAATGCAGTCATTCTATATCTGTCTCTCTCCTTCTGGCTAATTTCACTCAACATGATCCTCTCCATGTCCATACCTTTATAGGCAAATTTCATAATTTCATTTTTCCTAACAGCTGCATAGTATTCCATTGTGTAGATGTAGAAAAGTTTCTTTATCCAGTCATCAATTTTTGGACACTCAAACTCAGTAATTCTTTAATAGCCAATAGCATTTCATTTTATACAGATGCTTAGTGTCTTTATCCAAACTGTACTGTGATGATATCATTTATTTTAATATATTATATAATGTTTTCTTCTAGATAAGAAAATTACCCGGTTTTAACATCCTAGTTTTCTTTATCTTTGAAACCCCATTCCATGGAAAGGTATATAAGCCTTTGTATACAAGTGTGAAAGAAAATATGATAAAGGCTTGAAAAACTTGGATATTATAGAGAAATAAATGAGGCCTGAGTTTGAGCAAGATCAAACTGAATTGAATTGAAAGGAGAAAGTAAGTGATCAGGGTAAGAATTGTTAAAAATAAGTATTCATATGTGTGCTTAGAAAATGTAGCTCTGAAGATGCCTTCTGGTCTGGTCTTACTTTCACATATAAATCTTCTGAATTTATACATTCACTCATGCAAGTACAGCAGTCCCTAGAACACCCATTATTGTACTGAATCATTAATGGGTAGTTCAGTACTAGCCATTAGTGTACTGAACAGGACCACTAAGGGATATGGAAGAGAGGTGCACACACCTTCTGGAAACCCCATTTTGGGGGAAGCTAATTTACTGCACGCTTGTATGTTTGGCTCTAAGAGGCCATTAACTTAAGCCTGACTCACCAGAGTAGCTAACTTTTAATGAGGAATTGCTTTCCTGCAAGAAAAATTCTTAAGATTGTTGGAAAAGGAGAGGGTAAATCCTGGGGGATTGTTAGGACTGGTAGATGGGGCCTGTTCACTAGCCTGGCTGAATTTACTTTAAATGCTAAGATGAAAGTCATTCAGTATGGCGCTCTCCACAATGAGGATTTAAGAGTGTAAAAAATTTTTATTAAAACACAGAGATTTACAAAGTACAAAGTTTTTTCACAATACAGTTGTTAGAAAGATTCATCATTCAACACCAGTCCTACCACCAGTGTATTCCCACCACCAAAGACCCTCATTTCCCACCCACCCTCCATCCCCATGCTGCTTCCTCAGCCAACAGTGATTATATTCACCATTACAGCACATACATGGCAATGTGTTCTTGTTCTGTGCTACTTCCAGAAGGTACAATTGGCAGGTAAATGTGAGAGATGGAGATGGGTTTTGTTTTTTAGCTTGTTTCAATACATATCCTTTGCGTCTAATGCTTCACATCTATCATAATCAAGTGGAAAGTCAAATGGATGAGTATTATGGAGAGCTACAGACAGCAAACTTATTAGCTTTTCTTTTGGCCTCAGGATTAATAAAGGGTCCTGAACCTATTTGCCACTAAGCTCTCATCTTTCTTTTTCAGACATCTCAACATTTTAACGGGTAGGTTTTAAGTCCTAGACTATTCACATGTGTTCACTCGGAAAATTGTTTCTTCTTTTCTACTCTCTGTAAATGTTTTATCACATTCCTTGGCAGCTTGATACCTTTTCATGTAGGTAGCTTGATATTATTTTATATTTAAAAAATAAGGAAATGGTCATTTAAAAAGTGTAAGTGTTCTGCGAAGTTTTTATATTTCTAAAAAGGACACCTATTGAAAAATGCTAGGGATATATAAGAATACAAACTTGGCATATTTTGAAAATAAAGATGCCATTCATTACTCACCATTTTCCAGGTATTTTGAAGCTGTTTTTTTTCCCATTTTGCTCAGTTTTGGGGTGTTTTGTTTGATTACTTACTTGCTTTTTTTCCATGCACATCAGTTGATTTGTCTTGACTCATTCACATCTACTTTTCCTCCTTTTGACCAAAGAATATACTCTAGTGTGGAAAAAAAATCAATGACAAAAATCTTATGATAGTTCTATTCAATACACACCATTGGTTCTTCTACAAATAATATTTATTGCCAGCAAGTAATGGTGACCCTTAAGTTTCTTTTATGTCTCTTATGGTCTGTGCAACTTTTTACAGAGTATTTGGCAAAACTGAATTGAGTGTCTCTAATGGAGAGTTAGTAGGTTTTATTCAGTCCAAGAAACAAAGGAATGATTCAGGAACAGTGCTAGGGTGAACTGGGAAAAAGGCAACCACAGCTACATTCATAAAACAGAAATGCAGAGCAGGACCATGAGCAGCCTAGAAACACCAACAAAATCATAAAAATAAGGATGCAGTAGCATTCAGTAAAGATCATAAAAGCTAGCTTCAGAGATTTAGACACAATAAAGTCTTGAACCACCTTGACTTCAAGGCATCTAAAGAAGCCATGACCTTGCGTAGAGCTTCAGTTTTCTTTAGGCTTTCTGTTCCTGAGACTAGTCTTAGAAGTCTTCAAAATAAAATGGTATTTTGAGCTAAGAATGAACAGAGGTAAATAAAATAGACCAGTGTATTTTGGGGACAACCATTATACCTTTTAAAGTTTTCATAAATAGCTTTTTACTATTAACGTTATTTTCTGCTCAGTAGACACCCCCAGTTCCAAAAAATTTTGTGATATAATTGAAATTGATTTTTTTCCCTAAGCAGCGTTTTTGATATTTCTTCAATGAGCTGCCAGCTCTCCTCCTCATTCCACCCCCCAAATATGTGGCAAAGAAAATATGAGTTCATTCCATCTTGTCCTAAATATAGTCTTGGGCTTTCCTTTTTCACAAAACCTCCACGGCTTTAAAGGTCAGGGCAGCATTTACGAAGCAGGGCTGTGCGACAGGAGAGCTCTTACAATGATGGTAAAACATGGAGTGACCCAACAGGGAATCGATTTCAGTACTCTTAGGTCTCTTGCAAATTTGGTTTTGACCTGACTTTGTTTGTTTTTCTCCCTCTTTTCTCTGTTACATTCTTGTAATTGTTTAAGCAATATATACAATGCAGCCTTTTAATAGAGGCTAAGCTTAAAATGTCCTTTTTCATGGTGCAAACCTGAACTCATGCCTCACCCACATTTCAAATGCTTGCAGCTCATGAAATGAAAAGAAAACCTTTCCGTGACACACTGGTATCACCATCCCTTTTCAAGTGGGAGGACTGCACGCCTACGTACGCCTACATGGCAGATTTCCTCTGTGTTGTGGTATTCATGCAGCAAAGAGCTGCACTTCTGAGGGGTTTCTTGTGTAAGAGCTTTCATGCTTCTCGCCTTGGAGACAGCATCCAGACTTCCTGCCAAGTGGAGGTCAGGAAGAACCCGCCCTGATGCTTCTTTTCTGGATACTGGGGTCTTTTTTTTTTTTTTTTTTTTTTGTGGTTCTCCACAGCCTCATGGAACTTATTCCTTTCAATCTCCCTCAGAATAATTTCTGTTTCATTATTTGCAGATGGGGAAAAAAAGCCAATTGACATATAGGGAAAGATCTTTTTATTTAATAAGCCTTTGGTAGCCTGATTGATTCCAAAATGTGTGCTTCTGGGAGCCTACTAAATGAGTCTGATAATAAAGCCTAAGACTCTTATTGTTTCCTCCCTTTTTATTTTTCCATTGCATTGGCCCTTTCCCTCCTTTCTTTTTTCTTCCTTTTACTTTCTATGTGTTAAGGCCAGTTTCCCCTATAGTTCTCATTTACGGTTTTCTCTGAATGGAATCTTTTTGTCCTTCTGACTCTCAGATTCCAAATCATTGTTAATGCATTTATCCCTTCTGACATAAGGTGGTAGATTTTTTAGCTTATGTTTTCCTCCTCCTTTGAAACTCCCCTCCTTCACTAATGGTGGAGAGTGACAACTAGTGATTACAGGAATCTTGAAAATGCCACTGGGAACTCAGCAACAAGAGGTGCCTCATCAAGACGAAGACATGCATTCAGGCCAGGATCTCAGATGTCCCCCACCCCTTTGATTCGCACTTTACTAGCAAAGCTAAAGTAACCCCTTTCTGCTTTCTGACCTGCAGTTCTAGCTGAAAAACTTGCGAAGACCAAGGGTACATAGCCCCCTTTGGGGCTTTTAGACTCTCCTCCCACTCATAGTCTGTTTTGGAGAGAACATCATGTTATTTCTGTACCAGGCAAAAAAGAAGGAAAAAAAATTATCATGTAAATAAAGGATGAAATTTGTAGGAGCTACATAATAAGCTGAAAGAAAAAGGGTGTTGGTGTGTTTCCATTCTATGTTATTTCCTTTTCTACCTTTTCTCTGTCTTTATTCACATTGTGTTTGTTACTCTTTGTCTCTCTATTCATTGTTAGACTTGCTGAGGTGTGTGACTGAGTTCAGAGTAGAGCTTAGGGAATGATTGATCACATCAGATCTGTGAAGTCTGTTTGTCCAGCAGAGATTTGAAAGTCAGACCACAAAAATTCTGCTGGTCTCCGTGGATTGTATAATACAGGTCAAAGCAGTAATGACTTTCATTAGCATACTTATGAATCACAATGGTTACTTCATATCTTAACAAGTTCATTCACTTAGCAAATGTTTGTTTGCATATTCTTTTTAGCTACAGAGCTGATAAGTGCCCTTAAGTACTTTCATATGCTGGTTTATATTTTATAATCTCTTAGATAAAATAGCCATTTTTTCAAATGACTTCTGCGTCTGTGACGTTGAAATAATGTGTGCATAAAGCCATCATTAAGAGTATTTTAAATCACAATACCTAAATAAAAATAGGGGGAAAATGAAGACTATGTGGGCAAACATGGAAGAAAAAGTCCAAAACTTTTAGTGACTGTAAATTCCTTGATAGATTTTATATACATTTTTTTTTATTTTTAGAAAAGAAACATGCCTTAAAACTAAAATACTCTGTCTCTTAGAAGAATCTTTTTACAGGATATATTTCACTTTCCCGCTCCCCACTCTCTTGCTCCTGTTTAAAAAAGGAAAAGAAAGAAAAAAGAAACATGTTTGGATTTTCACCACCTGGTTATGGTTAGTTCTTTATTTTAAAATCACTTTCAAAACAGATCAGACATTACACTGTTAAAAACAATTTTCACTGTAGGTATTGAATATCATACTGTGCTTGTAGTAATAACTGATAGATATCTAGAATAATCTTCAATAGGACTGAAACTATAAAGAACTGTCAATCACCGAGTTTAACTTTAAACACAGATGATTTGAATTCATGTTAGCAGTGTGAGGAAGCCAAGAAGATGGAATAGTGCTGGTTGGAGAAAAGATGATAGGGTTACCTCTGCAGTTTGCCTTTCTTGCTGGTTGTTTGAGTCACTGAATCAAGGCAAAGTTTATGAAAAGCCTGTGGCTGGGGTCTCCAACTCTTCGTTCCTGCTGAGATTTTCCTATTATAAATCTGCTGTCAGAAGTAAGTGCTGTACTTGTGACTTAATTCTATGCAGACACAAACACCTTGGTTCAACACTTTGACCAGGCAGCCTTGACTGTCTTGAGAGCTGCAGAGATCTCATTAACCTGAGCTGTTACAAAGAAAAAGCTCTCTGGTCGTCATTCACTGCACTGGCAATAGCTGTGTGGAGGTTGAAAGAAAACATGAACTCCAAGGCAGTAATAGGGCTAGAATATTGTGGGCTGGTGAGTGCAGATATAGGGCCTGTGAATTCAAATCCATTATCCTCCTAGAAAGAGGCAATTTCACTTTTTAATGTTTTCCTTTTATTTTTAGAAAAGAAACATGCCTTAAAACTAAAATATATACAATCCTTTTAAAAATGGATTATTTTAAAACCTTTCTGTTGCTGTCATCATTAACTAGACATGTGCTGTCCTGTACAGGGACCACTAAAATCATGAAGCTATTTAAATTTAAAATAATTACATCAAATGAATTTAAATGCAGTTCATTTTGAACTACCTGATTTCTTGTGCCCAGTTATTACGTGTAGCTCAGGTTATTATGTGGAATAGCTTAGATAGAACATTTCTACCATCAAAGAAATTTCTGTAGAACAAGTGCAAGTATAGATATCTTTTGTAGATATCTTTTGGTTTTTGACACATTTTCATCAACCAGTAAAAGAGCCGAATGCTAAGATTTAAGCGTGTTTCCATTTTAAGTATTCTCTTTTTGTCTTATTGTTAAATACATGAATGATTACTTTTAAAATATGTTTAAATTTCTGTTATTACATGTAGTTCTATGCAACATGTGTTTGCTGATGGGTCTAGTCTGTTGGATGACAGGCTTAGCTAACTTGGGAGCTTTGCTCACAGCTTTATTTAAATGTTCTTAAGCTGAGATCTTTCTTCTATGTAAATACTGATAGAGGGTGTGGCAGTTACAGAAGTCTCCTTGACTCTGAATAAATTCTGACTTATTATACATCTACTAAGACTTCATGTTATCTAGATTGGGCACGGCTCCTTTTTATACCCATTGCACCCAGCGTGGGACAGGTAGAATTTACCAGGAGACTGCCACCCTGGCTACATTGAGACTATCGTTTAAGATTATAGGAAGGATCATACTAGTTTGCCCTCAACCAGGCGAGCGTGACCCGTTCAATATACAGAGAATAAGATAATGAGAATCACCCTTGTGCAGATAATAAATAAGAAGGACCTTGTGGGTACCATCTAGACTACATGAAGCCCATGAAATTAAGATGTATTACTTTATGCCAGCCCCCCCCCCTCTCTCTCAGTGTATTACATAAGAGATAATCTCAGAGGAAGAGATTAATCCTTGGGGTAACCCTTTGTTTATACCTATAATAGGACACCACCCTTCTACACTCTTCTACTATCTAGAAGCTGTTTAGGGTTCTCTGTTGACAGGACCTTCCCTGTCAACAGTTAGGATACTTTGGTGTATATAAGGGGACTGACTTGAAGCACTCACCCCTTTTTTTGGAGGGGTAGGACTCCTTTCTTGTAGGATCCTCTGTGGTGGGAGACTTGGGCTCTCGTGTATGGTCTAAATTCTGACCAGAGCTTGAGTTCTTTCATTATATTGGATTGTGGTGGTAGAGCTTTTGTACTATTAAAAGCCTTTTTGGAACTGTGCTCGACTCGTGAGCTTTCATCCATTCCCTGGCAGCTTCGGAGGTAGAAGAGAACTTCTGTCCTGATACTGTTGGACTTGTGAGTTTTCATCTGTTCCGCAGTGACCTCGGAGGTAGACGAGAACTTCTGTCCTGATACTGTTGGGGATCCCAGAAGCTCCCTGAAACTAGTCTGCAAGTTGTTAGTTTCTAATTTATAAAGTCAGTAGAAAGTAACAATTTAGGTATACAACACTACTGCCTCAGCAGAATTTTTTAAATACAAAACTATTCTTTTATCACATGTACTAAGAAGCAAAGATATATGAAATCTCTCACCATTAGAAAATATACACATTTGTGAGCTCCTTAAAGTTTCAGAGAGACCAGCTTTTTATAAACCAAAGCTCAAATCTGGGAAAGAATTGCTAAATTTATAATTATTTGGTATGACTAGGAACATAACCTACAGTCATTTTCTTCTTTACACTTTAGTATACATGAAGAATGTTAAGTGTCAGTCACTCTGTTCTACATCTCTAGCTCCATTCTATGTAACATTTTTTTATCTTTGACCTCTATCTTTAACCACTGTAAGGAATATGAGTACCTGTTACTAAGAATGATGTAGTGCTTGTTTATTATATGTGGCCAGCTTGTGTATTAGATAACAAAAATAGCTACAATTTGAAAAGTATTACTATATTTGAATTGAAAATATTCTACATTACTGAATATCTATACTATATTTCCCTGTAATATTAACTGATACCTATAAGTTTTCAAGTGAAGTTGGCTGACAGTAATAGGGGGTTCAAAGAAGGGCCCAGTTATTGCTAGGGCCAATGAGATGGCACTTGAAATGGTTTGGACCATGACAACAGTAGTTGGGCCCTTCCGACCCACTTCAGCCTCAACTGCTTCAACCCGTCAATTTCACTTCTTCAACTCCTTCAACATGGACTCTGCAAAGGATTTAACTTAGAAGGAAAAAACTTTGACTGCTGAACTTTAATATGAATTTTGGTTAAAAGAAACATGTGTATTACCCCTTTGGACTTATTTTTCCAGCACTTACTTTGTTACCTTGGGTTATTTCCCCTTCAATAGACTTTGTTTCCATTTATTCAGAAAAAATATTTAGGTTGAGATATGGGGAACACCATTTGGAAAACTAATAGTCGAGGCCAGGATTCTGAACCTAGCCTGAGACTATAGATAGGGTCCCCAGGAGAGTATCCTGGGGGCTTCTGGATGGAGAGAACAGCGGCCACTCTGGTGTGTGGGCCTTAAGGCCAGCACCTGGGTCATGGGGCCCTGATGCCTGGGCTGTATCCAGCCAGTGGGATAACTAGTACCAGTGGGAGAAACTGCTCCTGGTACCTAGCCTGAGGGTCAGTACCAGAGCCACAAGACCTGGTGCCTCTGCTGAGGGCTAGCACCTAGGCTACAGGGTTACAAGGCAACAGGGAAACATGACCAAACTGCAGAGAAATAGAGTTAGGGACACAGAGTAACAGAAACAGAGGCAGCAGGCCAAAATGGTGAAACAGGGAAATAGAGTTAGGGACATAGATTAATAGAGAAACAAAGAGAAAAGAAGTCCTGAAGAGAAAAGCCCTAAACAGAAAGGTCCTAAGAGAAAAGGGTCCTGGAAAGAGAGGTCCTGGGCGAGGACCTGAAAGGTGAAGCCCTGAACAAAGATATCCAGAAGAGACAGGCCTGATGACAAGAGCCTCATAGAAGCCCCGAGAATGGCTGCCTGCTGGAGAACCTGCCGAGAGAGAGCCAGAGGTACCTGGAGCGAGGTTCCTGCAGTGAGCAGCAAGGTGAAGCCAAAAGTAGCAAGTAACAGAAGACTTATTCAAAGTAACCTTCAGGCACCTCTGGCCTTGTTCTTCCTTCCTCCCATAACTCAGGGGAATGGTGTCAGCCCTGGACACAGGACAGGGGCCCTAACAGACTGTGAGTTCTGCTGGAGACCCCGCTAGGCCCCAGGATTTCCTGCCCTGGTCACCCTCTTACCTCAAGCATGGTTAGAGCCCAGGAATCCACAGGGCGTCCCTTGAGCCTGGGCCCTTGGGACCCCCCTCTGAAGGGGGCTGCAGTCACCCTCCTCTCCTTTTATTCCTAAGCCTTAACAGATACCTAATAGTAGGAGTATCCCTCCGGAGTGGTTTTAATCCTATCCCTGAGCAGCCAGTCACATTTCAATACATAAAACAGTAGGACCAATATCTATATAGTATCTGCATTTGAGTTGTTACATAAATGCTACTTAATATTACATGCTTAGTGTAATGTAATATTACTAGCTTCTCTGACATGACTTCTCTGATGGAAGTTTTTTCTCTCTTGCCTTTTTACAGTAAATGTTCAATAAAACTCCCCTCTAATTTACTATGGAACTACAAGGCTATATTAAAGCAAACATATTTAACAATCAAGCCAGTCACTATTCTTTTAATATGATACCAAGTCACCATTTTGACATTTGCCTCATCAGGCTATTCTATATCCTTGTTATAATGACCTTATCTTGGAGGGAGTCAGGGATTGTGCCACATGCAGCAGTGTTTTGGATTTGCTCCTGGCTCTATGCTTTTGGTGTAACTTGGGGGCTATTTACCAAACTGAGGATCAATCAAGGGTTGACCTGTACAAGCGAGCATATTAGAGTATACTCTTTCTAACTGGATTATACTGAGTTTGAACTTCAGCTAGGTCAATAACTTTCTATATAAGCAGAAAATCCTTATTCTGAGTTTTACAATAGTAATATTCGGTTGCTTTAATGTCAGAACAATATATAAATTATGGTGAAATACTGTAAAATAATGATTAGACTTAGGTCAATGAAATATGACTACCAGAATTTAACTAATATTTATTGGAACTTTGGTAAATTTGTGACTATCAGAGTAAGTTGAGACTTGCTGCTTAGAATTTCAGTATCAGCAGATCTTTGTATCAGTAGAACTTTGGACTTGGAAAAGAAATTTCAGAGTGATTTTCTTCTTCCCACCTCCCACCTCCTGCCCCATCATTTCTTTGCATCCCGTTACTTTCCCTAAAGTTAGCACTCCGTCTTAAATAAATAAATTGGGCTGTTTTCTCCCTGGAGCTTCTGTCTCACTAACTCAGTTTTACTCCTTTTAAGCATCACTTCTCTGGATCTTGTCTGGAAATTTTTGACTGGGGATCCTACATTCCAAGGAGGTAGGGAGCCGAGATTCCACAAACTTTTGGGGACTTTTTTGCCCACTAGCTTACAAAACATGATGTGGGGAAAAAAAAAATCTAGCCACCTCTGTCCCCCACTAAAAACTCCAAGGTCAATATGTAAATATCCTGATCTAATCAATGGTCTTTATGATGGCAGCCAGGGAAGAGGTGAGGCCAAGTAATATATAAACCAGAACATTGACTGTTAGGAACATTGGAACATTATTACCAGCCTTTAGTAGTTTAAAGAACAGTGAAGACAATCATCAACCACAAATGATAAATGCGGAAGTTGTTCCACAGAGGAGAAGCAAGAAGGAAATTAGAGCAGAGCTGAGGGAAGATATTATAGAGGAGTTGGATCTTTGTCTTTTAAGATACAAAGCTATGAATGTTGCTAGAGTTAACTGGAAGAAGGAGCAATCAAAGTTATTCTGGGCAGAGGGAAACAATGTTTAGCCTTTGTACTATCTTTTAGGCCCTCACTTAACTTTTTTTTTTTAATTTTTTATTATACCACCGTGGAAACATACAATTACAAAGGTGTTCATAATTGGTTCTTGGTATACAGTATTCCGCCCATCCCTCCACCAGTGCCCCATTTCCACCACCAATGTACCCCTCCCCCCCATCCCCCCCCCTTGATAGCAGGTTAACTTACTTTTTTAAACTTTAGTTAAATTGGGCCATAATAGTATTGCTTTGACTGATTATAAAGGTGATTAAACCTTTAATTATTACTAAATGATTACAGAAAGATAACCACAAAGAGCCACGCCTAGCACTGAGTAAATGTTCAATAAATATTAGGCAGGCAAAAGAAATATCCAGGGCAAAGAGATACCTCTTGCCTTGCATATGGCCCACACTGCTTTGATTCCTAACATTGATTATGATTCCACAAGCATCACCATAAGTGACACCCTAATACTGCCAGGAGTAAACCTGAGTACTGACAGGTGTGGCCCAAAATTCCTACTCACAGCTGCCTTACGGCCACATACCCCAATGGAATTATAAAATTGCACATTGCAACATTTCTGGTGCAGCAAATCTAACTTTAAGGATTTTTATCTCACCATTCCAGTATACTGCTGTTTTGGACAAAAAACATATCAAATGGTTGAGGCATATCTGCACTAGGGGTGTCGTGTGGTATAGGATGAAAATCAGGTAAAGGTTCGATCACAGAAGATCTTTTTGTTTGGTTTTAGGTTTCTGGGCCAGACCCAGTGGTGCAGTGCTTGTAGGATATTCCCAAATCTGACCTGTGCTTGGGAATCACTTTTAGCAGTGCTCTGCAGATCTTGCAGTGCTGGAGGGTTGGATCTGGCCATCAGCATACAAAGCACTCTGCCTGTGCTCAACCTGCTGAACTATCCTTCCAGCACCAGAGGATATGTATATGCTAGTGATGCAAGTTTGACTTTTCTCTGGCTTGGAAAATGAGGATATTCTGAAATTTTAAGCTCAGTAGATAGTATGTCCTATTTTCATTTCAGAATGATCATTTAATAACAATGTGAAAGGAATAAACTAATACCATGGAAAGAGATTGGAAGAAAAAGGCCACTTTCTATTTTGTATAGAAAATGCAGCTTGCAAAATTGATTTGCTTGCTGTCAGAAAAAGTTTTACATTGATAGAAACATGGAAGTGTCCAAAGTATACCATCATGAATTTTTTTTTCTCTCAGTCCCCACAGCTACAGTAATTTGGATATAGTAGGTTTTACTTTGCCTTAAAAGGTCAGTACTCAAGTATGTTCAGCAGGCAAGGAAGTGTCTCTGCAGATGGATAGGAACAGCCAAGCCTGTGGGACCAACAGTAGGCCCTGATCCAGATCCTAAACCCCGTTCAGCAACGTCTAGACCTGTTTAAGTGATTCGGTTTAATTAGGCTGTCCAAAAGATCTTCAAATTCTAATGGTGCATAGTTATACTTACAAACTTTCCTCTGCCAAGCACGGGCTCAAGAAGTGAGGGTTTGTTGACCCACAGTGGCTTGGCTAGAAGCCATGGGGGTGCTTTAATAACTTTGTATAATTTAATGACTTGATTCAGAAAGAAAAATTTGGATTAGAGAAGGAGAATAAATAAATGAGTCAGTAGTCATCTTGACAGGTAAAGCTTGTTGTGAGTGTGTCAGATAATCCTCGGCTGAGACACATTTCTGCTTCAAGTTTAATTGGAATCAAGGCCTTTCTTTGTCTTCTGTGTGGAGGTAACTCTGGAGTAAGTCTGGAGAAACTGAATTCCTCTTCAAGTTCTTACTCTAGTTGACTTTGTGAACTTAGGGGGAGCTTTCAATTGTTTAGTCATAGGCCATGTTAGTGACAATACAAACCTCCGTCATTGGTAGCGAATAAATAGGGAGAAGAAAGAGGAGTGTCCCAAACAACTTCTACAAGGCCCATATCACCTTGATACCCGAAGTAGAGAGAGACAACAGAAAGAAGGAAAATTACAGACCAATCTCCTTGATGAACACAGATGCTAAGATCTTCAACAAAATACTAGCAAACAGAATCCAAAGACTCATCAAAAAATAATATATGATGACAAAGTAGGATTCATCCCAGGAATGCAAGGAGGGTTCAACATTCGCAAATCAATCAACATAATATATATTATCAATAAGAGAAAAAATAAACACCATATTATCCTACCAATAGATGAAGAAAAAACATTTGACAAGATCCAGCACACGTTCATGATTAAAACCCTCCAGAAAAAGGAAGCTTCCTCAAGGTAGTCAAAGCCATCTATCAAAAGCCCACAGAGAGTATCATTCTCAATGGGGAAAAATTGAAAGCCTTCCCCTTAAGATCAGGAACAAAAAAAGGTTGCCTTCTCTCACCTCTTTTTATTCAGTATAGTACTGAAAGTACTCCGCCATAGTAATCAGAGAAGAAAAAGGACATTAATGGCATCCAGATAGACAAGGAAGAAATCAAGCTATCATTATTTGCAGAGACATGATATTATACTTAGAGAACACTAAACTCTCGACCCAAAAACTCTTAGAAACAATAGATATGTAGAGTAGAGTGGCAGGGTACAAAATCAATACCCAAAAGTCAGTGGCTTTCCTATATACAAATAATGAAAGAGAAGAAAGGGATATTAAGAAATCAATTTCATTCACAATTGTGCCACAGAAAATCAAATACCTGATTCTCCCTGGGATGTGTGGCTGGCCAGGCGGGTGCCTGGGGTCATGGTAGAGCCATAGGCCTCTGCAGAAGGTGGAACTACAACCCCCAGAAGTCCGAGCGGACGCCGGAAGTAAACAGACATTTTGAACTCTCACACTGGCCTGTCTCCTCCTCAGTTATTCTCCCTGGGGTGTGCAGCTGGCCAGGCAGGCGGCCACTCACGCAGCCACTTATTAATACAAAAACTAGGAAATTCAACACCAAGGGAAGGTAATACCATTAAGAAAAAAGAAACAGTACACTAGAGGAATCTATCCCTGAACACCGCAACATCATGGGGAAATAACGCAGATCCCCAGTTCAAAAGAAAAGATGAAGGAATCAACCCTGAAGACTCAAAAAAAGAATGCAGATGTGCAAGATCTCTCTGACAATGAATTTAGAGAAGAAATTGGTAGGATGTTTAAGGAGCTCAATGAAAAAATGGAGCAGATGTCCAATAAAATACAGGAGAACATAAACGAAGCAGTTGAAAGGGCAGTCAATAAATAAGGAGGAAATGAGAGCAGAAATGAGAACCATGCAAATAGAAATATCATCGGCTTAAAAACTCAGTAGATGAAATGAAAAACACAATAGGGGCTCTCAACAGTAGGATGACAGCAGCAGAAGAGAGAATCAGTGAGTGTGAAGATGAGCTGCAGAAAGCACTCAGAGAACTACATAAGATGGAAAAAGACAGGAAAATGGACCAGCAACGGAAAAGAGAACAATGGGATGAAGCCAGGTGGAACAGCATAAGAATCATCGGAGTCCCAGAGGGACAGGAAAGTAACCCCAAGGAAATTAAAACAGTTAAAAACATCCTGGCTGAAAAGTTCCCCAAGTTAAAGGATAAAGGCATCCAGATCCTAGAAGCCCGATGCGAGCCAGCAAGAAGAAACCCCAATAGAAAGACCCCAACACACATCCTAGTCAAAGTAATGGATGCCATAGACAAAGACATAATTCTTCAGGTAGTAAGATCAAAGGAGGAAATAGTTAGAGCACATGCTTTGCATATATGCCTCCTGGATTTGATCCTGACATTGTAAAAACAAAAATAAATAAGTACAAAACAGAAAGAGAGCCAGGGGAGAAGAGATGAACAGAAACTTTGACAAGGAAGAAATTCGAATGGCCAAAAGGCATATGAAAAAATGCTCATCATCACTAATCATCAGAGAGATGGAAATCAAAACAACAATGAGATATCACCTCACACCACAGAGACTGGCCCATATCCAAAAGGGTAAAAGCAACAAGTGCTTTTATGGATGTGGGGGAAAAGGGGACTCTCATACATTGTTGTTGGGAATGTCGACTTGTACAACCTTTCTGGAAAACAATATGGACATTCCTCCAAAGACTAGAAATTGAGCTCCCTTTTGACCCAGCCATACCACTCCTGGGAATATACCCTGGGAAGCCAAAAACACACAGCGGAAACAGAATCCGCACTTTTATTTTCATAGCAGCACTATTCACAATAGCCAAAACCTGGAAACAACCAGTATGCCCAAGAACTGATGACTGGATAAAGAAACTGTGGTACATCTACACAATGGAATACTATGCAGCTGTTAGGAAAAATGAAGTTATGAAATTTGCCTATAAATGGATGGACATGGAAAGGATTAATTCCTGATTCACATGGGTCCCTGAGCATCATGGAAAATAGCACTTCAAGAAGTGAATGAAAAACTATCCATATTTTACATATAATTATATCATGCAAATAAATGCAGTCATTCTATATCTCTCTCTTTCCTTCTGACAATTTCACTCAACTGTGGATGGACAGAGATATGAGAATCTAGCAAAGTTTCAAAAGGCTAGTTACTCACATTTTTCTGGTACACAATTCCACAATAGGAAAATCCCAGATTTTAGGTTCCTAGCTGGACCCCGGCCACATGTAGGTTTAGAAACCTAGGCCAAGATGACTGCTACCACATGCTAAGGCCCAACAGGAAAGAGAAGGAGAGGAGAGCAAAGGCAGAGGGCAAAGAGGAAGAGAGAAAACAGAGAAGAAAGCAGGCCACAGCTTTTATAAATTTTCAGCCCTGACCAGCCCACATCAATGGAAAACAATTAGGGTCAATCCCTCTCAGGAAACTTCTCCCAGGACCTCACCTAGTACCATTAAAATGTTAATATTGCCTAGCCAAGGTGCAAGCCCTTTGTTTCCAGCAGGCCATAGGCGGATGGGGGAGGAGCATCTGAGATGAACTATACCTCAGAATATAAAGGCATGCATCTGTACCAATGAACATTCTACAGCCAGGTATATATTTCTCCAAGCCTTCACAAGATTCTCATCTTTACTTCATAGTTGTTTTGTATATTAGGCTTTAGACTTATTAGCCATATTTGCTTGCTTGCTTGCTTAGAGGCGAACAGCATTTCTCTGATCTAATTATAACTATATTATACTTAGAGATCCATCGTAGCCAGGTAAAAATATTGGTAAGATCTATCTAGTCCCATGATGATTGTGGTAGCATGAGAGAAAATATTTATATCAGCTAGCATAGAATATTACACAGTAACAACCACAAAGGGACATGAACCCTCAATCTTCTGATATAGAAGCCTTATCCATTAGGCCACACATTATATATATATATATATACATTATATATATACATTTTATATATATATACATTATATATATACATTTTATATGTGTGTGTGTGTGTGTGTTAGCCTGTCCTAACATCCAGACTTCCCTCTCGTCAGAACTCCACCCAGCAGACCAGCCTATCACAACCCGGCTCGCACCGTCACAAGCAGCTGTGCGGTTCATCAATAAATGCTGGAGATCAGAGGTGACTACAATAGTATGCCACCCACACGGGAGAGCCTGGCAAGCTACACGTGTCATATTTGATATGCCAAATACCAGTAACAATTATAGACCTCATTCCCATGACCTGATGGAATGGTTTGAGGCTCTTTATGCTCCTGGAGGAAGCAGATACACTTGGGCTCTACTAGCATGAGACAGGACATATGAAGATGTTGCTGGTGCCCGCTCGTGCAAATTGATGATGAACGGGAAGACAGTGATACAGTGAATTATATGTACATATTATGACACCAAAATCCAATGTCAGGCGAAATGTGGATCAGGAGGTCTTACCAAAAGTGGAAATTACCACAAATGTGTGGGAGTCAGAGGTTATGTAAGACAGAGAAGGGAACATGTGTGAATAAATGTCAGAATGGCTAATGCCAACCTAGAACTGAAGATTAAATACAGGTAAAAAAAATGCACATGATGGCCTCTAAGTGTATGTATTGCAACCCACAATGTGTAGGAGAAGGAAAAGAGAGAGGGGAGAGAGAGAAAGAGATAAAGAGCCTGCCATTTAGGCAGGCTATGGTGGGGTGGGAGGGAATTGGGGACATTGGTGGTGGGAATTGGGTACTGGTGGATGGTGGGGTGCTGGAACACTATGTGACCAAAACCTCTAAACATGAACAACGTTGTAAATGTATCTCACTGTGGCATAATAAAATATTTAATAAAATAGAAAGAGGAGTGAATAAAAAAATAAAATAGTTCTAATGTCCCCATCTCTACTTTTCATTTTATTCTATGTGTCATGCTAGATGACTTAAATACTTTATCATTTAGTCTCACACTGCTTCCACAGCTTGAGTTTTGGTGCTTGGGGTAAGTGGGTTAGGAGATATGGGGCAATACATGGAGATGCTCAGAGGCCGTTCCAAATGTCTGCTCAGGAGTGACACTGGCAGTGCTCAGGAGCAAAATTCAGTGTCAGGGATCAAACTAGAATCAGCTACAAGGAAAGCGTGTGCCTTAACTCCTGTATTAACTCTCTAGCCTCAGGTAAAGCATGTCTCCACCTTCCACAACAGTGCTCAGGGGCAGGAGTAATGATTCCCATTATGATACAGAGAGACCACAGCACCATGTTCACGTCATGATTGTCATGTTTTGATTCTCTTTTTAAAAATCTTTGTTTTGGGCACTGTGGTTTACAGTGCTGTTAATGACATGTTTTGAGTCTTTCTCCTTGGTTGGTCTACATGAAATTTCTTTATCTCTGGTGCTAAAATTGTGGCCTATTCAATATATGGGCACCAGATCATTTTTCAATCTACCCTTTACCCTGATCTCACTGCTCTATCAAAGCCCGTGTCCTTAGCATAGCTTCCAAGCTATCTAGCATATTTCTAGTTATCACTGTACCTTATCACCATTCTGGTCCCTTGTTCCTTTCTCACTAAGTTATGCTTCAATTTCCTTGAATGTGTGCCTATTCTCTCATGACTTCACACCTTGCACTCTGTATCTAGATTGATTCAAGTCAGAAGATTCACCTTCATACGCCAATTTTTGTACTGAAAGTAAGAGTATAGAGAGATGTCTACTTTAGTGCCCCATGTGTCTTTTAGGAGTGCAACCAAATCCCAGAACATCTAACCTAGATGATAATGTTACTAACACTGTTTTCCCTGCCCATCATATTCTTATTCATGCTTTAAAGCCAATTTTATGCCTGCAGTAAGCCATGGCTTTGCTTGAATGCTTTTCTAATGACCTAGAGTTTATACGCTCTTTCTAGTCCCCACAGCATTTCAGAGTCTGTCCCACACAATTTGAAACCTTATTTTTTTGTATTCTAATTTTTTTTCATCATTCTAGCATAATTTTATTTATTTATTTTTAAATTTTTTATTATATCACCGTGAAACATACACAATTACAAAGGTGTTCATAATTGGTTCTTGATATGTATTTTAATTTTTTGAAATGTACTAGTCTCTTTATATTCCTCATTCCCAAATTCTACAACAACCTAGAAACAGTTGCCTCTGTATTTTTCAGCCCTTTTACCCTGAGTCTGAAAAAAGTCTCTTTTCTCTTGCCTGTTGCATAGCTTTCTTCCTATCTTGGGTGGTTGGGAAGGCCACTGGGAATCAAGAAGCTGTAATTATTATTAATATTATTGTACTTTAATAACTAATACCTTATAACTTTACAAGTAACAGAGCATCTTTATTATTTATGTAGCTGTATCGTTTAATTAATACAGTGGTAGCCTTGATTTACAGATGGGAAAATGAATCTTAAAGAGCTCAGAGACCTGTATTTTACATATTATGTAGAATAGTTAATGAATAAAATCATGTTCTCCCATTGCTACCAGTTGGGGTAAATTGGTAAATACAGCAAAATTCCTATGAGTAAATAGATTTCCTGGGTCAAGTCAGTGCTAAAATACCAAGGAGACTAACCAAGGAGACTAAAAACCATTTGATACCACTAGAGGTAATGTGAATTTACAATTATTCTCAGTACTACTGAATACATAAAACATTAAATTGTATAAATTTAATTATCTAGTCATTCATCCTGCTATATATAAGGTCTTCCCCGATATTCTATATTTAAGAAGAGATATTCACTGCCATTCACTATACACATATTTCTATTAAGCATTCATACATGGTCTTTCATTTTCTTGGGATGACATTCTGTACTTTCATCCTGATCTATACTACTCACATAAATTAAGGCCCAAAGCAAATAAACCCCAATTATAAAAGTTGTTGTTCTTTCTCCTCTTGCCCTGTACTTCCCCTGCTAGTTTACTTCTCACTTGTTAAATCCCTATAACCTATCTTCCAAACATTTTCCTTCTGTCTATATTTAATATCAGTTATCATTTCTCTATTCAAAGGCCAAACTTTTCAAGTCCCTGACCCTCTAAATTCATTTATGTGGCTCCTATAAGATACAGCCTATGTCTTACACATAGTAGATTCTCGAGAATATGTGTCCAATTATGATGAATAGATGAATTAACTAAATGGGAAAATAGACTGAGTGAGGACAACGCGAATTAAATTCTGATAGCCTCAAAATAATCAACAACAAAAAACCACCCAGAACTGCATGTTGAGGTAACCACTAGACTATTTTCCTATCTGAATAAGAAAGTAGTCATTATTTCCGTGATCATAGTTTCATTCTCATGCTCACATGGAGCCTTTGAAGTGAAATCTCTCCTGGTACAACTGAGGTTGTTCTGTTTGGAAGGATATTCAGTCTCTGGTGAAGTGCTTCACAGTTTATTCACTAGAGATTCAGATTCTTTTGACTAACTGGATGTCTCTCCAACTTGAAAAATGAGGAAAGAACCATGTCTGTCTAGACTGACCAGAAAGTAAAAACAAGGGGTACTTTGAAATCTGTGAATCTAACCACAACTGAGTGTTGTACTGAGTCCAAGTAACTGGAAAATCAGTTTCTTGGATTAGACAAATTCTTCCCTTAAGACTCTGAAACTGCTAACTTTCTTCTCTCATAATTAATAGAAAATTATTACATCGACAGACAAGTGATTCCATACTTGAGCCAATAGGAAAACTTGATGTTGAAACCAGAGGAAATAATTTAGCCTCAAATTTAGTTGCTAATGCCAGAATAAAGACAAACAAACGTGGTAATGATCTTCCTTAAGAATTGGACTGTTATAAATTTTGATATATTCCTAGATGAAAAAAATATCGGTTCTCTCTGATGTAGATACAGGATTTAAGAACAAGAACCATTTTCAAAAAATTATAATTAACACTAGAATGTCTCATGTATATTTCTATAGAATAAAAATATTAGATTGATAACTGCCACTTCAGGATATTATATCTGTGCATTTATAAGCATCCGTGGAAAGAATTAGGAAGAGCACCTGGGTTTTCCTGAGAGAGTCTGCCACAGTTGTTGAACTGTGGCATTGTGTGGGTGTTGGTTTCAAAATGTAGTGCTGCTTTGCTGCTTTTTTTTTCTATTCAGTATTTTTCATCATCCAAAAAATCCTTATTGTCACCATTTATACTCACAGTTATTTTTTAGAGGTTTAAGATACAGAAAAGAAGATACAGTCAAGACATTGTTGAAATCCTATTCTAGTGGTGGGAGACAGGCACAAATTTACATATGAGTAAATAGTGCTGTCTCTGCTAGGCTATATCTACCACTGTTATGATATTACGAAAAATAAGTGAAGGGGGAAATATCAGATACCAGCGAAGAATGAGGGTGAGGCATATTGAATAAGGAAGGACTCTAATTGATGACTGACATTTGAAAGGAACTCAAACAAAGTCATGAGAACGATGCCTCCGTGTTGCTTAAAGAATTTTCTGTGCAGGGACTCTCTCCAAAAGAATAAAAGAACTGGTATTCCAGGAAGTAAGGTGGCAAATTCTGGGTAGTATCACTGTATCACTATACCACTGTCTTCCCGTTTATCTTCAATTTGCTCGAGCGGGCACCAGTAACATCTCCATATGACCTGTCTCATGCAAGTAGAGCCCAAGGGAACCTGTTTGCTCCAGGAACATAAAGAGCCTCAAACCATTCCACCAGGTCATGGGAATGAGGTCTATAATTGTTAGTTATCTGGCATATCAAATACAACATGGGAAGCTTGCCAGGCTCTGCCGTGTGGGTAGCATACTCTTTTAGTCATCTCAAAATCCAGCATTTATTGATGAACCGCGCAGCCACAAGCGGCCGTGCGAGCCGGGCTGTGATAGTCTGGTCTGCTGGGTGGAGTACTGACGAGGAGGAAGTCCGGATGTGGAAAATGGAGGTCCTCATGGAGTGGGGGGGTCGTCTGGCTTGTTGTGAGGCTCTGCTAGGGTGGTGGGCCAGGGCTAGAACCTGCCATCCCTCCCGGGCACCTCATGAGTGGCTGGGCACAGTGAGAGTCAGTAGCAGCTCTTCCCCATGTCTGTCTCTGGATCAGCATACCTGGGCTGGATTAAAAAAGATTGCAGCAGGGTGGATCTCGATGAGCCGGGCTGTGATAGGCTGGTCTGCTGGGTGGAGTTCTGACGAGGAGGAAGTCCAGATGCGGAAAATGGAGGTCCTCATGGAGTGGGGGGTCGTCTGGCCTGTTGTGAGGCTCTGCTGGGGTGGTGGGCCAGGGCTAGAACCTGCCATCCCTCCTGGGCACCTCATGAGCGGCTGGGCACAGTGAGAGTCAGTAGCAGCTCTGCCTCATGTCTGTCTCTGGATCAGCATACCTGGGCCCGATTAAAAAAAGACTGCAGCAGGGTGAATCTCGATGAGCCAGGCTGTGATAGGCTGGTCTGCTGGGTGGAGTTCTGGGCCTGATTAAAAAAAGACTCCAGCAGGGTGGATCTCGATGAGCCGGGCTCTGATAGGCTGGTCACAAATGCCCAGTATAGGTCTATTGAGGTATGATTTACCAGCAAATTGGGGAAGCCTGAACATTGACAGGTGGATTTAAATCTTGGATTTATTTCTTCCTCTATATCTATCACCTTAGTTAGATCATCTTCTGTTGGATGACAGGCTTAGCTATCTTGGAAGCTTTGCTCACAGCTTAATCTATTTACATGTTCTTAAGCCAAGGTTCATTCTAATGAGATCCCTCTCCTTTGTAAACACTGATAGAGGGTGTGGCAGTTACAGAAGTCACCTTGACTCTGAATAACTTCTGACTTATTATACATCTACTAATATGTTATCTAGATTGGGCATAGCTCCTCTTTATACCCACTGCACCCAGTGTGGGACAGTTAGAATTTGCCAGGAGACTGCCACCCTGGCTAATTGAGACTATCGTTTAAGATTATAGGAAGGATCATACTAGTTTGCCCTCAACCAGGGGAGCATGACCCTTTAAATATACAGAGAATAAGATAATGAGAATCACCCTTGTGCAGATAATAAATAAGAAGGACCTTGTGGGTACCATCTAGACTACACGAAGCCCATGAAATTAAGATGTATTACTTTATACCAGCCCCTTCCCCCTCTCTCCAGTGTATTACATTAGAGATAATCTCAGAGGAAGAGATTAGTCATTGGGGTAACCCTTTGTTTATACCTATAATAGATGTGGCACCACCCTTCTACTCTCTTTTACTATCTAGAAGCTGTGTAGGGTTCTTTATTGACAGGACCCTCCCTATCAACAGTTAGGATTACTTTGATGTATATAAGGGGACTGACTTAAGACACTTGCCCCTTCTTTTGGGTAGGACTCCTCTCGGATCAGATCCTCTCTCTTTGGTGGGAGACTTGGGCTCTCATGTATGGCCTAAATTCTGACCAGAGCTAGAGTTCTTTCATTATATTGGATTGTGGTGGTAGAGCTTTTGTACTATTAAAAGCCTTTTTGGAACTGTGCTCGACTCGTGAGCTTTCATCCATTCCCCTGGTGGCTTCGGAGATAGAAGAGAACTTCTGTCCTGATACTGTTGGGGACCCAGGTGGCTCCCGACAATCTTCCTTCCCAAGAAAAGTTCCTTATATGTAGAGAGCATTAGTTATGTGTAGCTACATGAATATGAGAATTAAGTAGTATAATCATCAATAAAACACCATCAGTATTAAAATGTATAATTCAGTTAACAGCTATTGTTTTTCCATATCTATAATAGATCAGTGCACATTAGGTTGGGAAGTAATCACCTACTGAACAGAAATGAAGTAAAATAAAGGACCATAGATTTCATGGTGGGTATAGAGACTGTTCATGTAAACTTAATTTTTAATTTGTTTTTTATTTTTGGCACTGTGGTTTATGATCTGTTGTTAGTAGGTTTTCATATATGAATCATTCCAGCATCACACCTCCATCCAGGTGTCAGCTTGCCTCTGCCATTGTCTCAGGCACCCTCACCTACTCCTAGCCCTCCTTATAGTAAGCTTCCTTTTGAAGACTAGTTGTCAGTTTCTGTTGCCTTTGGATTCTTTTATCTTGGGGTGGGCAGTATACCTGGCAGTGCTCAGGGATTACTCCTGACTCTTCACTCAGGTTTCACACCTGGAAGTGCAACAGCAACTATATAGAATGCCGGGGTTCGAACTTGGATCGGCCACGTATAAGGCAAGTGCTTTATCTGCTGTACTATCTCTCTGTCTCCTTCCCTTGTATTTTTTGGCGTCTTCTCCCTAGAATGCTTTCCTCTGTCATCTGCATAACTTTATTTCTCAGTTCATTAAATTTGTTTTTCAAATGCTACCTCCACAAGGATGACTCTCGAAAACCTACGAAAATTGTGATACCCATCATTTCCCTCTCCTTCACATTCACTTATTTTCCTCCTTTAGCTCTTGCAACTCACTAACCTACACTATATTCTATTTGTTTATCTTATCTATATTCTGTTTTACTTACTGCAGTGGTTAGTTCCAAGAAGGCAGGACGTTGTTTTTTAATTCACTGCTGAACTTTACTACCTACACTCATATTTGATGTGTATTAGGTGCTCAAGCTTTGTAGAAAAAATGGAATATAAGAACCTGACTGAATTGTGGAGATTTGTGCTGCAAGCACAGTATCAGTATCATGTGGGGGAAGAGGGTGTGTGTGACCAGCAGTGAGGGGGATGACACAGTAGAAGAAATTCAGGTAGAAAGCACGTGTTGGGACCAGACCTTGGAAGACTTGAAGACTTTCCCAAGGTACAAGCTTTTATTATGCATGTCATGGGAACTGTCAAGGACTTTCACTAGTTAATTTATATAAGCAGCATTCTGTATTAAAAGGATTAATGTGTTGCAAGGGTAGGCATAGAAAGGCTGGAGGTCTAAACTCCATCTAGGATCCTCATAGTAAGTTACAGAAGAAGCAATATTGGCCTTCACCAACGAGGCGCAGAAATGAAGAGGACAAAGCAACTTACCAAATGATAGAAACAGGTAAAATTAATAAAGTCTGATTTTCCTATTAATAAAATTCATGCTAGAGATTACCTTTGCATAATAGATGGCTAACCTTCCTCTTTCAAATCTCTTTCCATCAAAAATCTTGCAAGTACTTTAGCTTGCATTAATTTTGGGGTTGACTCTTCTCTATTTCATTAGCATTAATAAGTTCACCCCAGTGACCTCTTTTATAGCCAAAGGTTCCATGACTTTATTAGAAGGCAGTGACCTGAAAAATGTTAAAGGCATAAAGCAGGGAATATGGGGAGGTGGCTCTCACAACAAACATGGATGATTTCATACACAATTGAGTCAAAGTCTGTTCTGGTCTCAGCAGGGTAGGAAAAATTAAATTACGGCCTGATGATGATGATGAACTGATCTGGATAATAGGGAACCATGAAAACGTTTAAAGAGAAAAATTTATAGAAAAGCAGATAATTATTCTGCAAACATCAAATGCTAAAGTTACTAACAGATTCTTACCTGGGCATTTCTGAGAAGGGCGTTGTTCTGGTCTCTGTCGATCCATAGAGCTGACTAATCCATGTCAGTTCAAATTCAAATAATATTATATATCAGTATATTTACAGGTCTCAGGAAATTCTGCTAAAAATTAGTATTCTCTGGCTTACTCTTTCATTTTGAATATTTCTTTTCACTTACACTCATTTGCAATGCCTTGGGTGACATTCCGTCAGGAAGTAAACTTTCCAAGTACTGTCATGTTAGAGCCTTAGGAGAGAACTGATGTGGCCTAGAGTGTTAACAGGAGGGCTCTGTATGATGAGAAATGTATGTTTTCTTTACTCTGGCCAGAACTTTCCTCACCAGAAAGCGACAGTTTTTTAAATATTAGTATGTAGTATATTTAACAAAGTGCTTACTGAAAATCCCACAAAATATGTCTTTCCTGCATATTTTGAAAGTACAGAGGTGCTCACCTTGGTTTGTATAAGCATTCAGTGGTGCATGTTATACTTTATTTTGGCTGCTATGATACGTATCAAGAGAGTGGCTGTCTTTGGACTCCTGGCAAAGTTGGCAAAGTATACACAAAGTTGGTCCAAGAATAGGGTGACTTGAGTGAGCTCTGTACAAGAACCCTTACCATGTGCTGTGTAAACATATGTCTAAATTCACAATCCAATTCATCATACGCACTGTCAGCTGAACCATCTGAGGTCAAAATTATATCATTTGTTGTTTGAATCATTCTATAACTTCTATATCAACCTTTTAAAGCAAAATGAGAACATGGTTCTTATGTATTCAAAACCTACCAAGTTCTCTACAGGTCTGGGTAGCAGCATGAATTCTGAGTCTGGTTGCCCTAGAGAGGTATTTCAGAATGTACATGAGAAGTGGGCTAGGAAGGAATTACGTGGAGTTTCAAGAGTCATATTTAGCATCACCAGTGCTTTGAATTCATTTAAAATTTTAAATAATATTTATGAACTATATATTGATGATTATTAACATGGGAAATGTTTATATGGAAGGAAATTTAGAGTAGGCTTTTTTTTATTCAGTGTCCTATACTCTGTGGTTCATATTGTACTAATAAGTTAAGGTCATTGAGAGACTTTTCATCTGATTGTAGAGATAGACCTATGCATAACTTCATGCAGTCTGAGATGTGGTACTTTAGGGATATCTGCAAAGTGGAATGGAGGGATAGTGAAGGGGAGTTAAATCGGTTTGGGAGGAAGTATTAAAGCTACTAGAGTTACATCATGCGGTGGAGTTAAGAATCACCTCCTGGACATTGGAAATAATGCAATTAAAGACACAAAAAAGCAATACGCAGCCTCCAAGGCACCACCGCACCATGTAAGCTCATTCACAGAGACTCATGAATTTTGAAAGAGATCACCAAGTTTCAGAGATTCTTTTGGAATCTTAATGGGTGTGTTACACTACTGTAAGTGGACAGAATGGAGAAATTGGATATTTAGAGGCAGAACATTTCACATGTAGATCCAGCAGTAGGAAATAACCTCCAAAGACTAAAGAGTGACTTTTTTACCTCTCCAAGTCTGGTCTCCAAGAGCAGCCCAGTAGTAAACTTAATTTAGAACTGTTATTTTTGCCTTTTTATCTCTTAGAAGCTAGTTTCAGTTCATATTTTTTAAAACACAGTATTACCAAAAGTATTAAATGAATTCTAATATTCACTATTTTTCACATTAAATTTGATTAATTATACAGTAAGCAGTCAATGTCTTTCTTTAGTGGCTCATATAGTAATCGTGCATCTTACAGTCATTACTCTGTCCCATTCAAGGTCACATGGTAATCGCTTTGTCATTCCCACTCTAGCAGCAGCAAGTTGGGACTCCGATTTTTATAGTGCACTGCGCTCCACCACACTTTTTTTTAATCAGAGTTAGAGTCTTCTGCGAACTGGCAGATGAAGGGGGTCGAGTCCCCTTATGAAAGAATCCAAGAGCAAAGCTGCAAAGGATTTCTGGCCAGTCACTCAGAACCTCTTATCCTGGGGTTTTGTAAGCCCAGTGAGGGTTGGGGGAAAGTGAGAACCCAGCGACCTTGTAAAAGACAAGTACTTCCCTTCACACTGGGCCACGACTGTGTCGTTTAGGGTTCTGGCTGAAAGAAGCAGGCATTAAATCCAGGGGATTTACTTGAAGGACATCTGGTACTGAGATTTACTGAAAGGAAATCTGATGCTCACAAAATCAACAGGAGGCAGAAGGAAGAGCTTGAAAAAGGCTAAGAACCAAGAGAACCCTAATTTTACATTTGATACAATCTGCCAAGGATTGGCAGTACCGATAATATATTGCCTAAAATTAATCTCAACCATCCTTGGGTTTATATCACAAGTTCCAAAGATATAACCTGGGATAGGAGCACAGTCTGACTCTTCCAATCTTGCCTGGTCCTGGTCAGTAGGAGATAGAGAACAGAAAATTGTCTTCCCTTGAGTTTCAGGAAAAAGAAATTAAGATTCTTTTGTAACCAACACGATAGTACTGCAAGGGGAATATCATCCAAATAGGGGTTAAGTTGGTGTTTTGTTGTTGTTGTTGAAATAGCCACAGATGTTTCACTGCATTCTTTTCCCAATGCCTCGAATTTGTAAGGCCATCAGAGCAAGTCAGCTGTCAGAGGGTTCTGTTATATTCAGCTTGACTCTGCTGACTTCCTTCCGAACCACAAACTGGTAGAGGAAAGTAACCCTTAGGAAGCTAATACAAAGTATCAGACTTGGTGCTAATTGTGTTACATGTGATTGCTTCCAATATGTCATTATTCATTCTTAGACCTGCAGAAAATTTTAAGGAAGGACAGTTGTTGGTAAAGATTTTTCCAGTTAGAGAAAATAGATGTAGCGACTGCAGATGGCAGAAGTGGAGTGCTAAATGAAATAATGTTCCTAAAAGATGCCATTGTTTGAAATTGTCCCCTTGGACTGACAGGTAGTTAATTTCTCCCACTAGTTTAATTTGTTCTGTAGACCGAGTACAGGAAACTATACATGGGTGGTAAGTTTCCCCCTCCAATCTCAAAGGAAATGTAACCGGGTATGAAGTAGTGGCACAACTCATATATCAGGAGTCTGTAGTGGGTCTGTATAAATCCTTTTCTTTAACGTTATTTAACTGTTTTTAAAATGGTTGCAACAGAAAGAAATTTCAGTTGCCCCAGAAAGGAAACCAGAGTCTTAAAGAAAAATATACTCTTTTTGCTGAGCAAGACAAACATATCAGTATGCAGAGAAACAAGCCAATCTCTTGTGTTTTATTCCATTAACAAATCCACAGTAACATCTACTTTACGTCTTTATAAGGGGATCGACAAAGAATTATATTACCAATTGAAATTAACACCTACATTTGGTTTGTAAGCTCTTTAAAAGGCATTTAAAATTTGTTTTTCTGTCTTTCACATATTCATCATGAAACTTATTCATCATGATCGCTATAATCTATCTATATATGATTTACATATATTTGATTAAAATTTATGACACATGGTTTAATATTCATTTTTAAGTTTTAATTATATAAGATTTATGATATATTATTTTAAAAACTAATATATACATATTTTTTATCATCACAAACATTTCCTGGGTAGGATTTTCTATTTAAAGTGTTAGATAACCTATTTCCCCACATACTTCCTGCATAAACTAGCACATTCTTTTTACAAACCAAGACTAGTCCCATAGAATAAGTTTTTCAGTAATGGCATTTTCTATAATAAGAGTTTGACTCTTCCAGGAATGAAAATAAAGATGCTTATATTTCTGAAAAGGTGAGAGTTTGATATTATTTGAAGGTGACTCATTGAAAGTTGTTTGGTGAAACTGATTTTGAACTATTTTGAAGTAGAAGATACAGCAGACCAAACTAGATGACTGTGGCAAAAACAAGACTTTGTTCCATAGTCAGTGGAATTGATAATAAATTCATTTTGATGTGACACACTATGGGTTCAGAGAAAGACATAGAAAAATCTATTTGTTATTCGTCTTACTTTCCTCAGACTTGAATAGCTCACTCTCCTTGTTCCCAGATGTCATCCCAGTGTAACCTTTCCTGATCACTTTGAATATCCACTTTTCCTGCTCTGTCCATGGCCACATGAAATTCCTCTGAGTTTTTTAATTTTACCATTGTAGTTATTTGGTAGAGTGTATATTTTACTTATTGATCCATCGTGCGCATTTTCTTTCCTTAACTCAAATATAATATCCATGAGCTCAGTGATATTTGGGGTCCGATTTTCTGATTCCTAGAACTTGTTCTTTAGTAAGTGTCAGTAAATATTTGTTGACATGCAATTAAGGCTATATTCGTTTGAAGCTTTCCGTACATGATTCTCACCCTGTTAGTGGATTAGACAGCAATTTCACATCAATTATATTATTTAGTTATTCTTATAACAATATTGTATTTTAATAAAGATTGTCCCAGTTAAACATGAGGAAAATAGGGCCTTAGAGAGTTTCTATGAATTACATTAAATCAAGGGATTAGGGCTGGCACAATAATACTGTGGGTAGGGCTTTTGTTTTGCACACAACTGTCCTGAGTTTGATCTCTAGCAACCCATATGGTCCCCTGAGCACTGCTAGAAGTGATACCTGAGTGCAGCGCAAACAGTAAGCCCTGAGTACCACTGGCTGTGACCCTTCCTGACTTAAACACACACACACACACACACACACACTCATACACACACATACACACACCATACCCCACACAAAATTAAGAGGCTACTAAGTGCTTTACTCTGGCCTTGAACCCATAAAAATGGCATAGGGGGTGTTTTGCTGCACAAAATTAGAATTCTTCTGAAATTTTTCTTAAATCAAGTGATATGTAATGAACTAATTACCATTCATGAACATTTAAAGATCATAAGGGACTGGAGATGTGCTGTAGTGAGTAAAGCATTTGCGTTGCATTCACTCAAGAACCTTTATATTATATATAGTTCCTTAAGCACCACTAGGAATGGTTTACCCGAACTCAGCCAGGTGTAAACCCTGAGACCACTGGATGTGACCCCCAAACAAAGCAAAACAAAAAAAAATCCTATGCTTCTGAAACCCAAAAAAGTAAATGACCTTCTAATTCATACCAAACAACTCATAAGATCTAAGATAACACTAGTATAAAATGAGGAATGATATATAAATATACAGTCTATATATAGTCAATATGGGAGAAATAATAATCAGTTTGGTTTAATATATTAGACTCAAGAAGGTAGTGAGAAAACAGAAAGGCTGAGAGGTGAAGAGTATGGAGTGTTTGACTGAGTCCTTGTAAGTTGGGATAGTGAGAGGCCTGAGACTGAAATGTATAAAAGAGGAAGATGGCCATCTATTAGAATTCTGGGCTGAAAGCATCAGGGTTAGTGGCTGACTAACATTTGCACCTTCTTTGTGGACCTCCCTAAGTGTTGATGGATGAAGCTCCTTATTCTCTGTGACTAAAGTGACTGATGGGGAAGGCTTGAATGGTAAATAACATGTTTAACTGCTTAATATCATAAATTTTTTATAAAACAATTCTTTGCATACTAAAAACACCCCACATCCTACCCTTTCAGAGTATTATAGTAAGCCTAATGCCCTTAAAAGTTGTCTTAGACTTTTTTTCTGATAAATTAGGACATATCTTGCTAACAGTACAGAAACACAGTTCATAGGTCTGGCAGCATAGGAGCCCTGAGATAGCTGACAGAGCTTCTGCTTTGCAGGCATGAGTCCCTGAGTTGGATCCCCAGCACCACCTAACAAGTCAGTCTTGTCAACGCTGCTCCTAGGTACTTCCAGAACCATAACAGAATTGCTAGCACCACAATTAAAATAGATGTGTGACCTCTGGAGAACCCCATACTAAGAGTGCAAGTACAAGAACCAAGTGTTCAATTCATGTCAAGCACTGCAACTAAAGAATGCAAGTACCATAGCCAAGTCTATGATCCCTAATCATCACAAGGAGAAGACAAGTGGGTTGAGAGGCATACTGACCTAATGCTTCCATTCTGAGTGTAGTTCCCTGGGAAAGAGCTTAGTGGGTCTTAGTAGGAGCTGAGCTTAGCTTAGCCTGCACACTAACTCTCAAAGGACTTCAAAGTGAATTCTTTTTTAATGTATTGGGTTTCAGTCATACAATGTTCAAACACCCATCCCTTCACCAGTACATTTCCCACCAGTTTACCTCTATTCCCCACTTCTCATTTTCTCTCTCTCTATCTATCTATCTATCTATCTATCTATCTATCTATCTATCTGTCTGTCTGTCTGTCTGTCTGTCTGTCTGTCTGTCTGTCTGTCTGTCTGTCTGTCTGTCTGTCTGTCTGACTTTCTATCTGTCTATCTGTCCATCCATCCATCCATCCATCCATCCATCCATCCATCCATCCATCCATCCATCCATCATCTATCTCTGTCTCCCCGCCCTTGGGGCAAATCTGAAAGATTATCAGGTATATCCTTTTTCCTACTTTCAAGACTCAGTCACTCAGTGACTTTCCAAAGTGATCATTTCAAACTATTATTTTCATACTGTCATACTGTTCCATTCTCTATCCTCTCCTCCCTCCCCCCCCCCTCCCCCTTCCCTCACTTCCCTCCCTCCCCCTCCCCTCCCCTTCCCTTCCCTTCCCTTCCGTCCCTTCCCTCCCCCTCCCTCCCTCCCTTCCTCCCCTCCCTTCCTTTCCGTTCCCTTCCCTTCCCTTCCGTTTGCCCTGCACACACTTGTGGCAAGCTTATAACCATTGACCAACCCTCCTTACTCTGTTTTCCCTCACCTTGGAATTTAGTCTCATACTACTTTTTTATATCCCTCAAATGAGTGCAGTCATTCTATATCTGTCTCTCTCCTAGCTTATTTCACTCAGCATGATGTGCTCCATATCTATCCATTTATAAGCAAATTTCATGACATCAGTTTTCCTAATGGCTGCAGAGTATTCCTTTATGTAGATGTGCCACGTTTTCTTTTTTTATTTTGGTGTAAAACCTGGAAAAGCTTTGCTGCAGTGAAAAAGGAAAACAAGAAGTTAATCTAATCACACTTAAAATTTACCTGATACCTTTTATTGTAAATAGTACTTTTTCTTTTTTTAATTTTTATATCACCATGGTTTAGACAATTACAAAGCCATTTATGATTGCATTTCAGTCATACAATATTGCAACACCCATCCCTCCACCAGTGCCAATTTCCCACCACCAATGTCCCCTGTTTCCCTCTCCCACTCTGTCCCGCCTGCCTCTATGGCAGGCACTTTTCTTATCACTTTCCATAGATTTTTTTTTAATCTAGTTATCTGTTCTTGAGCACTCAGAATGTTCCAGATTCTGGCTGTTGTTAATAGTGCTGCAATGAACATAGTGAATTTTACTTTTCGGCTTTTGTCAAAAAAATGGAATGATATGGGGCCAGAGCAATAGCACAGTGGGTAGGGCATTTGCCTTGCTCTTGGCTGACCTGGGTTCGATCCCCGACATCCCATATGGTCCCCTGAGCACCGCCAAGAGTAATTCCTGAGTGCAGAGCCAGGAGCAACCCCTGAGCATTGCCGGGTGTGACCCAAAAAGCAAAAAAAAAAAAAAAAAAAAAGGCAAGGAATGCTTGTGTTTTCTCAGACATAGTGTTCCCTCTAGACTATGTGTCTGTCTGTCTGTCTGTCTGTCTGTCTGTCAGAATTCCTGCTTTGCTTTAGCCATTGCTGAGTGGGTCTCAAGGTGGTGGACTCCAAAGCATAAATAATAAAAGAACTTGGATGTAGCTTTATCTGTATGTGTGTGTTTGTGTATGTGTGTGTGTGAGAAAGAGAGAGAGACAGAGAGAGACAGAGATAGAGAGAGAGAGAGGAGTGGGGTGGTTATTTTGGTTTTGGTTTGGTTTTTGTATCATGATTGGCTGTGCTCAGGGGCTTATTCCTGACTCTGAACTCAAGGGTCATTTCTTTTTATTATACCACCGTGAGATGTCCTATTACAAAGATGTTCATAATTGGGTCTCAGTCATACAGTGTTCCAGCACCCATTCTTCCACCAGTGCCCCATTCCCGCCACCAATGTCTCCGCGTTCCCTCCCACCCACCCCCAGCCTGCCTCTATAGCAGGCACTTTTTCTTTTCCTCTATTTCTCTCTCTCTGTTTCCCTCTCTTCTTTTTTACACTTTGTGGTTTGCCCTATAGACGTTTAGGGTTTATCCTGCAAGTCTCTCAAGGGTCATTTCTGATTTGGGGACCATGAGTGGTACTGCAGATCAAATCCAGGTTGGCTACATGCAAGGTAAGCCCCCTGTCCTATGAGTCTCTCCAGTCCAGCTTTATCTATTTTTGTATCAAGAACAATCCATTATACATAGCTCTTAAGGATGGAAAATCCATACCTCAGCTGAACCCCATCTGTGTCTATCTCTGGAAATGAAAGAACGTATTGGGACCCTGTGATATGCATGCCAGAGAACCTTCACAAAGCACCTCCCCACACTACGACTGAAGGTTATACATACTTGTTCTTCAGGTCCTTATTTATCACTCCACAGCATATCTATGTTACCTCATTTGCGGGTTGAAAGGCAGTATGCATAATAATTTAAGATAATACACACAAAAACAGAACCAGATAGAAATTGAAGCTTGATATCTCTGGAAAGCTGAAGAAAATTTCCCTATTTCCTAGCTTACTAGTCATTCCAAGTACTAATTAAGTTAGATACACATGGACAGTGCTCATCATTGCTTTTAGGTAGTGTTACTATCATTATATATTCGTTATCTTTCTACTAGGTTGTAAAATCACGGAAGGTTTCACCAATCATAGTTGGTTTACTAAGGCTGCTGCCACAGAGTAGCCCTAACTGGGCTTTTAAAGTAAGAGAAATGGACTTTCTTACAGTTCTTGAAATGAGAATTCTGAAATGAAGGTTTTAACAGGGTAGGTTTACTCTGAGAACTATTAGGAAGAGTATGTTTTTTCATACCTTCTGGTATAACTTAGCTGGCAATTTCTAGCATTCCTTGGCTTATAAATGCTTCACTCCAGTCTCTTCCCTCATTTTCTCATCATATTCTGTCTGAGTTCATGCCCAAATTTCTTCTTTTTATAATTGCACTAGTCATAGAATTAGTATCATATACCTATTTGACTTCATCTTAGCTAATAACATCTGGAGTAACCCTGTTTCTAACTGTAGTCACATTTTAAGGTTTTAAGGATTTTGGTTTATCAATGAATTTTCTGAATGAGGTACAAATTCAACTCAGAACAAATCTTTGTCACTTTTGTGTTATCTCCTTATATTAGTAAATGCAGTGTTTAGATGTTTAAGATTAGATTATAATAAATTAAAATATAAATATTAGGAGTGTTTAGTAAATATCTCAGAAGCTTCTGAAGTGGATCTACATTCTAGGAGATTTAGAGATCTTTTTGAAAACTCCCTCTCCTCTCAAGGTTTACCAGAAGAGAGAAAGTTCCAAGTCATGTCTCACTTGGTTTTGTATTAGGTTTGGGGATCAGGAAGATATATTATGTGGGGTAAGTTTTTATTTCAAGACCTTCAAAGTAGCTTTTATTATACAGATATGTATCATTATGAAAGGATTTATATGTTGCTTATAATATTTTAAAGTTTCATTTGGCAAAAAATCTACATAACAAAGTGATTTAAAAATTTGAAGGCAACTGTTTTAGACAGAGTTCCTAAGTTGTCCTCAGAGAACCCTGAACACTGTTGACGATTCTTGGTCTCTAGTGGGTAGTTCACTGCTAGAGCCCAAAGATATGGAACTCTTTGGGTGATGCAGTTTTGGCACCACTCAATGCTACAGTCAGTGATGCTGGGGGAACAATATTTGGAACATGCAAGGCCAGCACCCTAACCCTGTGCTATCTTAAGTACTAACTCTTTTATTTCAAAGGTATTTGTTAATAATAATATGGAGCAGGAAGCCATTAGGGGGTACATGTGATTAATGTGTTTTAATTGTTTATTTAGATTGGTGGTGCAGAGATCAAACCCAGGATCTCAAAGAAGATATGTGCATCTATATTACAATGCATTTTTATACACTCATATTTTATTGTAATATTCCCACCACACATTTGCTTATTTTATCAGAACTTTTTAATTGCTTTTCATACAATGCATATTTATTTGACATTAAGTTAACACATATAAAGCATTTTTCTGTGCAGTTGTAGTTTAAAAGTTTGATGTAAGTCTTAGTATTTACTGTGATAGAAACTTGACTGTCTATAGAGCTTAGAGTTTTAGAAAGTCTATCAATATTTGCTGAATGATTGAACATATGAGTAAATATAAAGGGGAGGGAAGGAGAAAGAAAAGTCATTTCTCATAAGCTTCATTTTTACCAGTGAAATCAGTAACTGAATACACTTAAAGCAATGGTAATAAACATAGGTACTCTGAAAGTTTTAATTTATATCATTTTTAATTTCATAAGTTATTTCTCTAAATCAGAATATTTTATGTGTGTAACATTTAACTCTTCTACATATATTCTTCTCTGTGACTGATTTCAAGTGCTCTGCGACGAAGGGCCCTCCAAGAAAGAGAGAATGAGAACAGAATGAGCATGCATTTGCATAGGGCAGGAAGGGCATTATAACATCTGGCAGTGGTGGCTGACTGGATCCATTTGTTCGTGCTCATTAAATTCACATTAATGCATGAGCTGCTCTGAGTGTGTAAATGCCATTTCTGGCTGGTTGCTTTCTCCCCAGACCCATGGCAATGACTCTTGGGACTCTACCCACTGACTGTTTACTTGGCAGTGGTATCTGACCTGGGGTCAGACCTGTATTTAACCCTTTCCTGTAGGTCAAAACCAAATTAATTTGTTGAGAATTAAATTGGAAATGAGTCGTCTGTACAGCAGGTGTCCCTCGTGGAGAATGTGCTCCAGGTGGAAACATTTTAAGATATGTTCCTAGGCCATCTCCAAGGAAGCTTCAGAGGTCAGAGAGAGGCAATTCTGAGACATCCCATGTGGTGAAGACTTGGAGAAGGATGTAGCAGGTGCCGACTGGGGGCACTTTTCTCAACAACTACAGGGACTTTCAAAGAGGTCCCTTTCAAAAATAATGAATTCATATATTCATGAACATAGTTTTGGGGCATTCGTTGTGAACTGATTTACTTAGAAGTTGCCCTAAATAATTGGAACTTTACCCTTTGCCCCTACCTCCCACCATCAGCTAAAGGCTTTGATTTGAAAAAAGAATATGATGCATTTTTCTCTTACTTTTTTCTAGAGGATGAGGAAGATGATGAAATGGTAGAGCCAAAAGTTGGTCATGACTCTGAGCTGGAAAATCAAGACAAAAAACAGGAGGTGAAGGAAGGTATGGCATGGGATATAGTCATCATTTTATTTTATTTATTTTACCAATGTAAAGGACTAGAGGGAAAAATATAAATTAAATGTAACTGCTTTATAAGGAAAGTTTTCCATACTTGTTTAATATATTACATTAAAAGTGGAAAACTAAGGTCTTCAGAGCTAGTAATTTTTTACTAATATTTTATTCTTTAGCAACTGAAATGTTAAAGGGCAACAGGGCGATTGTTGATTGCTTCCAAGTCCTGGGTGATGACTTTAGTAAGGAATAGATTCAACATCTTTAACAGTGGCATCCACAGGGGCCACAAGAAAGCTTTTCTGAATGATAATAAATTGATTTGATTGAAGAGATTTCACATTTAAACTTCTACTAAGAACAGTGTTTTGTAAAAGCTGGAGAAATAGAATGTTATTGACATGTATTTCAATAAAATTCATATAAAGGTATAGTAAGGATAAAAACTTCAATGAGTTTATTAAAATATTTAATGTAATAATTATTTTATGTGGTATTAAGGATAGCTGGATTATGGAATGCAATGTTTTTGTTTGTTTTGTTTGAGTCACACCTGGCGATGTTCAGGGGTTTCTCCTGGCTTTGCACTCAGGAATTACTCCTGGCGGTGCTCAGACTATATGTTCAATATGCCATATGCCACATGACAGGGATCAAACCAGAGTCAACTACATGCAAGGCAAATGCCCTTCCTGCTATGCTATTGTCCTGATCTGGGAATGCTGAATTTTAAAAGAGAAATGCTCGCATCAACCTTGGCCCCAGAGAATCTGGAGAAGAAAGAAATAGTGGAGGGAAGGGGAGAAGAGACAGATGAAAAGCAACAGGGGCCATAACAGGAGAGACAGGTAGAAAGGTGGTGTTAGGAAATATGATAGAGCCAAATATTCAAATCAGTCAACACTGAAAACAAGAGACCCGATCCAAATTTTAACAACAAAACCTAGAAAGGTTTCCGTCAAAGGGCTGGCTGGGATGCATGGACAAGGGTGATCACTATCACCCTTGGGATATGGGATTGAACCTGGGAATATTGGTGGAGGGGAATGTGACTGTATTGGTGGAATAAGTGCTGCAATATTGTATGTCTAAAACTCCAATGAATAATTTTGTGAATCACAGTACTTTAATTTAAAAAAAATTGGAAAAATGTAAATAAGTAAAATAATTACTTTTCCTTTTGCAAAATATCCATACTCTGAGTGATAGAAAGCAAGCATTTTGTTTTTTTAAGGTTTCTTAGTATGAATTTCTTCCGCTCTTCACACACACCCTCTAATTTCAATCACCAACTTATATTTTCTGGCGAAGCACTATAAACTCTTTCCTAAGTTCTAAGCAAAAACATCTTCCAGGGACGTTTTGAACTCTCACACCAGCCTGTCTCCGCCTCAGGTATTCTCCCCTGGGGTGTGCGGCTAGCCGGGAGGGCGGCTGCTCACACAGCCGCTTATTAATACAAAAACAAGGAAATTTAACACCAAGGGAAGGTAATACCCTCAAGAAAAAAAGAAACAGTACACTAGAGGAATCTATCCCTGAACACCGCAACACCATGGGAAAACAACGCAGATCCCCAGTTCGAAGAATAGATGAAGGAATCAACCCTGAAGACTCAAAAAGAATGCAGATGTGCATGATCTCTCTGATAATGAATTTAGAGAAGAAATTGGTAGGATGTTTAAGGAGCTCAATGAAAAAAATGGAGCAGATGTCCAATAAAATACAGGAGAACATAAATGAAGCAGTTGAAAGGGCAGTCAATAAATTATCGGAGGAAATGAGAGCAGAAATGAGAACCATGCAAATAGAAATATCATCGCTTAAAAACTCAGTAGATGAAATGAAAAACACAATAGGGGCTCTCAATAGTAGGAGGACAGCAGCAGAAGAGAGAATCAGTGAGTGTGAAGATGAGCTGCAGAAAGCAGTCAGAGAACTACATAAGATGGAAAAAGACTGGAAAATGGACCAGCAACGGAAAGAGAACACTGGGATGAAGCCAGGCGGAACAACATAAGAATCATCGAAATCCCAGAGGGACAGGAAAATAACCCCAAGGAAATTAAAACAGTTAAAAACATCCTGGCTGAAAAGTTCCACGAGTTAAAGGACAAAGGCATCCAGATCCAAGAAGCCCGGCCAGCGTACCAGCAAGAAGATACTCCAATAGAAAGACCCCAACACACATCCTAGTCAAAGTAATGGATGCCATAGACAGAGACATAATTCTTCAGGCAGTCAGATCAAAGAAAGAAATCATAAACAAAGGAGCATCCATTCGACTTTCAGCAGATTTCTCTCTCAGAAGACACCGTCCAAGCCTGAAGGCCATGGTGGGATATAGTAAGAAAATTCAATGAAATGAAGGCCTCAGCAAGAATTCTTTATCCAGCTAAACTCTCACTCAGATTTGAAGAACAGTTATACAACTTCTTGGATAAACAACAGCTTAGAAACTTTGCAAAATCAAAATTAACCTTAAGAGAAGGACTGAAAGACCTACTCTAAGACGAGACATAACCCAAAAGAACAACTAACCTATATAGAAAGATGGCACAAAATCCCATGACAATAATCTCTCTCAGACTGGCACATATTCAAAAGAACAAGAACAACAAGTGCTGGCGTGGGTGTGGGGAAAAGGGGACACTCATCCATTGTTGGTGGGAATGCCGGCTGGTACAGCCTTTCTGGAAAACAATATGGACATTCCTCCAAAGACTAGAAATTGAACTCCCATTTGACCCAGCCATACCACTCCTGGGAATCTACTCTGGGAAACCAAAAATACGCAGCGGAAACACCATCCCTACTTTTATGTTCATAGCAGCATTATTCACAATAGCCAGAATCTGGAAGCAACCCGAGTGCCCGAAAATGATGACTGGATAAAAAAGCTTTGGTACATCTACACAATGGAATACTATGCAGCTGTTAGGAAAAATGAAGTTATAAAATTTGCCTACAAATGGATGGACATGGAGAAGATTATGTTGAGCGAAATTAGCCAGAAGGAGAGAGACAGTTACAGAATGACTGCATTTATCTGCATAACATAAATATATAGGTACATATTATGATACCAATATCCAAGGTCAAGTGAAACATACATCAGGAGGTCCTGTCAAAGGTGGAAATTATCACAAACGTGTGGGAGTCAGAGGCTAGGTAAGACAGAAAATGGAACAGTGTGCTAACAATTGTGAGGGTACTAATGCCAACCTAGAACTGAGCATTAAATAGAGGCAAAAGGATACACATGACAACCCTTTAATGTATGTTTTGTAATCCATAGTCTGGAGAGGAAGGAAAAGAGAAAGATAGAGAAATGGAAAGAAATAAAGAACCTGCCATGGAGGGAGGGCTGGGGGAGGGGGAGGGAACCGGGGGCGTTGGTGGTGGGAGATGGGCACTGGTGGCGGGATGGGTGCTGCTACACTGTATGACCAAAACCCAAATATGAACTTTTTAATTGTATATCTTTGTAATTGTAAAAAAAAAAAAATTTAAAAAAATAATCTCTCTCAGTGTCAATGGTCTAAATGCACCAGTTAAGAGACACAGAGTGGCAAAATGGATCAAAAAAATTGAACCCGACATTCTGCTGCCTTCAAGAAACACACCTGAACAATCGGAGCAAAGACAGGCTCAAAATAAAAGGCTGGAAAACAATCCTTCACTCAAACAACCCATCCAAAAAGGCTGGGGTCCGGCATACTGGTATCTGACAACATAGAATTCAGGCTGAAGAAGGTCAGAAGGGACAGTGAAGGTCACTTCTTAATAGTCAAGGGATATCTATATATCAGGAAGAAATCACGCTATTAAACATATATGCACCCAACGAGGGGCCAGCAAAATACCTAAAACAACTACTAATAGACTTCAAAGAAGACATTGACAGCAACACAGTTGTAGTTGGAGTCTTCAACACTGCTCTATCAACCCTGGATAGATCAACAAGATTGAAACTTACCAAGGAAATGCTGGCCCTAAAAGAAGAGATGGAAGAAAGAGGGCTGGTAGACATATACAGGGCATTTCATCCCCAAAAAGATGAATACACTTTCTTCTCCAGTGCACATGGAACATACTCCAAAATAGATCACATGCTGAGCCATAGATCATACCTCCATAAAATCAAGAAGATAGAAACTGTGCCAACTTTTTTTTCAGACCATGATGCACTGAAAATAGAAGTTAAGTGTACACAAAAACGGAGACCAATACCAAGTACCTGGAAACTAAACAGCTCACTGCTAAACAACCAGCAAGTCATAAAAGAAATCAAAGAGGAAATCCAAAGATTCCTGGAAACAAATGAGACTGAAGACATGAATTACCAGAACTTGTGGGATACAGCGAAAGCAGTGTTAAGAGGCAAGTTCATAGCTCTTCAAGCATTCATCAGAAAAGAAGAAAAGGCCATCACAAACAGTCTTACCTCACAACTTAAGATCTTAGAGAGTGATCAACTAAAGGAGCCCAAATCAAGCAGAAATAAAGAAATAATAAAACTTAGAGCAGAAATCAATGAGATGGAATGTCAAAAAAAAAATTCAGAAGACCAAGGGAAACCAAAAGCTGGTTCTTTGAAAAAATAAACAAGATTGACAAACCACTTGCAAGAACTTGTAAGAAAAGGAAAAGATAGAACCCAAATAAATAGAATCAGAAATGAAAATGGGGACATCACAACAGAAACCACAGAAATTCAAAAGATCATCAGAGATTACCATAGTAATCTCTAATGAGATTACCATAGTAATCTCTGATGAGTAATCTCTGATGAGAGCCTGTATGCCGGGAAACAAGAGATCCTAGAAGAAATGGACAAATTCCTGAATTCCTATAGCGTCCCAAGTCTGCAAGAAGAAGATTTGGAATACTTCAACAAACCTATCTTCATTGAGGAGATGGAATCGGTAATCAAAAGTCTCCCCAAACACAAAAGCCGAGGTCCAGATGGATTCACCAGTGAATTCTACAAAACCTTTAAAGAGGACCTACTCCCAATTCTTTTTTAAGCTCTTCCGGCAAATTGAAGAAACAGAAGCATTCTCAAATAGCTTTTACGAAGCACATATCACCCTGCTACCCAAAGCCGACAGAGATGTCACAAAAAAGGAAAACTACATACCAATCTCGCTGATGAATACAGATGCTAAGATCTTCAACAAAATACTAGCAAATAGAATCCAAAGAGTCATCAAAAGATTATATACCATGACCAAGTGGGATTCATCCTGGGAATGCAAGGATGGTTCAACATCCGCAAGTCAATCAACATAATACATCATATCAACAAAAAGACAAATAAAAACCATATGATCATATCAATAGATGCAGAGAAGGCATTTGACAAGATTCAACAGCCGTTCATGATAAAAGCTCTCCGTAAAATGGGGATTGAAGAACCTTCAACAAGGTAATCCAGGCCATCTACTACAAGCCCACAGCAAGCATCATTCTCAATGGGGAAAAACTGAAAGCCTTCCCCTTAAGATCAGGGACAAGACAAGGCTGCCCACTCTCACCACTTCTATTCAATATAGTATTGGAAGTACTTGCCATAGCAGTCAGGGAAGAAAAAAGACATTAAGGGCATCCGGATAGGAAGGGAAGAAGCCAAGTTATCACTATTTGCAGATGACATGATATTATACCTGGAAAACCCGTGAACTCTCTACCAAGAGGCTCCTAGAAATAATACATTCTTATAAATACCCAAAAGTCAATGGCCTTCCTATATGCAAACAGTGAAAGAGAAGAAAGGGACATTAAAGAAACTATGCCATTCACAATTGCACCGCATGAAAATCAAATACCTAGGAATCAGTTTGACAAAGAATGTAAAGGATCTCTACAAAGAAAACTAAAAAAACGTTATTTAAGGAAATAAATGAAGACCTGAGGAAATGGAGACACATCCCCTGCTCATGGATTGGAAACATTATCAAAATGGTAATACTCCCTAGAGCTTTATACAGATTCAATGCAGTCCCTATAAAGATACCCATGATGTTCTTCAAAGAAATTGAACAAACACTCCTGACTTTGTATGGAATAATAAACCCCCACGAATAGCTAAAGCAATCCTTGGGGGAAAAGAAGATGGGAGGTATCACTTTCCCCAATCCCAAGCTCTGTTACAGGCAGTTGTAATTAAGACAGTGTGGTATTGGTATAGAGACAGACCCGTAGACCTATGGAATAGAACTGGATATCCTGAAACACACTCTCAAACATACAACCACTTAATCTTCAATAAAGGAGCAAAAAATATTAAGTGGAGCAAAGAAAGTCTCTTCAACAAATGGTGCTGGGAAAACTGGACAGCTACGTGGAAAAAAAATGAACTTAGACCTCCTTCTAACACCATGCACAAAAGTCAGATCAAAATGGATTGTAGATCTCAACATCTACAACATTGTAGACCTGAATCTATAAGGTACATCAAAGAAAACATAGGAGAAACACTCTACGACATCAAAACTGAAAGTATCTTTAAAAGCGACACACCACTGACCAAGCAAATGGAAGCAAAGATAAACAAATGGGATTATATAAAATTGAAAAGCTTCTGCACCTCAAAAGAAACGGTGACCAAGATACAAAGACAATCCACAAAAGAAATAATGAACCTGCCATGGAGACAGACTGAGGGAGGGGAGGGAACCAGGGACGTTGGTTGTGGGAGATGGGCATTGGTGGCGGGATGGGTGCTGGAACACTGTATGACCAAAACCCAAATATGAACTTTTTAATTGTATATCTTTGTAATTATAAAAATAAAAAAATTAAAAAAAAAACAAAGACAATCCACAGAGTGGGAAAGGATATTCACCCAATACCCATCTGACAAGGGGTTAATATCTAGGATATATCAGGCACTGGTAGCACTTCATGTGAAAAAAAAACAGCCAACACCATCAAAAAAATGGGGAGAAGAAATGAACAGAAGCTTCCAAAAAGAAGAAATTCGAATGGCAAAAGGCATATGAAAAAGTGCTCTTCATCTTTAATCATCAGGGATGTGCAAATCAAAACAACAATGAGGTACCATCTCACACCACAGAGACTGGCACACATCCAAAACAGCAAGAATAACTGGTGCTGGCATGGATGTGGGGAAAAAAAGGACTCTGATCCACTGTTGGTGGGAGTGCCGACTGGTCCACCCCTTTTGGAAAACAATATGGGCATTCCTCCGAAAACTAGATATTGAACTCCCATTTGATCCAGCAATAGCACTCCTGGGAATATACCCGAGAGACCGAAAACGCATAGCAGAAACACTATCTGTACTTCTTTATTCATCTCTGCGCTATTCACTATAGCTAGAATCTGGAAACAACCTAAATGCCCTAGAACAGAGGACTGGCTAAAGAAACTGTGGTTCATCTACACTATGGAATACTATGCAGCTGTCAGAAAAGACGAAATTATGAAATTTACCTGCAAATGGATGGACATGGAGACTATCAAGCTGAGTGAAATTAGTCAGAAGGAAAAGGACAGATATAGAATGGCTGTATTCATTAATAGAATATAAATAGATACCAGTGATTTACTAAATGTGGGAAATGGTAATGACAGATTAAAACTCACCATTGACTATACACAAGGAGACTTAAGTGATAAACTCTAAATATCTGCAGGGCTAGCCACATTGTGTAAAATAAGAGGGAAAGAGATGCAGAGAGAGAGAGAGAGAAGACAGAGAGAGAAAAAAGAGGAAAAGGGGGTACCTTCTATTGAGGCAGCCTGGGGGTGGGCGGGTGGGGGTGGGGTACATTGGTGGTGGAAATGGGGCCCTGGTAGAGGGAGGGATGCTGGAATACTGTATTACCATGAACCAATTATGAACACCTTTGTAATTGTATGTCTCACGGTGGTATAATAAAAAATTTAAAAAAACATCTTCCAGTTTTAATTGTTATTCAGACTTTCTGGGACTAGTTAAAGGTCTGTTAACAGTCAAAAAAGGTTTGAAAGTCCAATTCCCATTACTTCTGTACTGAGTACCTTGTTCTCTATTAATCACTTTTCTGCAAATTAGCACATAATGGGTTAAAAGCATGTGTATATCGGCATCAAACTCTCTCTAGGTTTTTTTTTTTTTTAGAGCAAGACATTATTTTTCATACATTTAAAAGAATCTCTCAGAGATACGATCATGGCGCCATTCACATGCTGCAGAATAGTTAGGGCTATGTCAGCACTTTCATTATGAACCCTGAGTTTCAGGGATTTATTACTCAGTCATAAAAAATTTGCTTTGGGCTGAAATTTGACATACAATTTCAAACCAGAGAGTATGTTTTTAGGAAATTTGGCTTTATGGGGAAGTTGAAAAATAAGTGGTGCTAAGGGATGAGAAATAAAACACTTGTCTACTGACTCTTGACATTTTTGCTCATGTGACAACCAAATGCATTAAACTGTAAAAATGAAGGGTTTGGTTTGTTATTAGTCTAACTTATGTTCCACAACAAAGTCAAGAAAAACAGCAGGTATATTTTAGATTTTAATCATAACTTAGTAATTTTATATTTGTAAAAATATACAATAGTATCTTCTATACAGACTAATATCTTCATGTTTAGAGATTTAGTGTAACTACATTAGAAATATAACTCTTGTGTATGCACATTAACTCATAAACCTCATATTAACCTCAGGGAAGGATACCCTTCTTTATTAGTTTAATTTGGTTTTCTTGCTTCTGTTTATGAATTGATTTTGCTATAAAAAAAATCCCCTATGCGCCACTGTCCCTATTTTAATCTGATTTAATAGGTGAGCTATGTGGATTTGCTTATTTTGTTTAATGTTTTATAAATATTCTTGAATATTTTCCATTTTTATATTGAAATTCAAAGGTAATCATTGAATTAGGACATTGATGAAGTGGACATTTAAAAAAATAATTTCTAACCTAATAATGAGATTGCTATTCATAAATTTTATCGTGAATTTTATAAAGTGAAAAAAAATCCCAAGTTGCTTAGAGACATGTGGTCAACAGTTTAAATTTAAAATAAGCTTAAAATGCATAGGAGAGTTAATAAGAAAAACTCAAGAAACAGAGCAAATAGGATAAAATCATCATGAAGAGATGTAAAGGTTATTTTGGTCTATGAAACAAAGAGAATTTACTTTTTATTTTAGTTTTGGAGTGATACTCCGTGATTTTCAGGGCTTACTCCTGGCTCTGCACACCCGTAGATCACTCCTGGTAGTGCCAGAGATGGAACCAGGTAGGTCACGTGCCTGGCAAGCACCCTGCCCACTGTACTCTCTCTCTGGCCTCAGAAGCAAATGTTCTGTAATAAAAAAATAAAACTATGCCCAAAATAATTTTTTCACTATATTTAAAGGTTATAGGTACAGATTTATAAACTTTGAATTATAAAGTCTTCTAAACTTTGAATTTCATGAAGTTAGTACATTGTTTTCACACTTATTATTCAAGCTAAATATAATTCATGTAAGTTTTGCTTAAATATAGCTAGTCAGGTAAGTCTGAAAACTGTCTTGTCATTTGGATTATATGTAAGTTAGATATCTGTGTTCTACTTCTCACAAAGAAGTTTTTAATTTTGCGGTAGGAGACTAGTTCAAAGAACTGGAGCACATTTGTCTGCAGAAACTCAGGTTTCCATCCCTGTCATGACATGATCCTTTGGCCACTGCAACTAGCTCTCAAGCACATCCAGACACCAAAATAACTAATAATAATACTTGCTGTATGACAAAGGTCATTCTAAATGCATCAAAGATTAAAGTGTTAGCGGAAACACCATACGCACTTTTATTTTCATAGCAGCACTATTTACAGTAGCCAGAACCTGGAAACAACCAGTATGCCCGAGAACTGATGACTGGATAAAGAAACTTTGGTACAGCTACACAATTGAATACTATGCAGCTGTTAGGAAAAATGAGGTTATGAAATATGCCTATAAATGGATGGACATGAAGAGGATCATGTTGAGTGAAATTAGTCAGAAGGAAAGAGAGAGATATAGAATGACTGCATTTATTTGCATGACACAAATACATATATCACTTGATCACTTGAATCCCGTTATTCATCAGTTTGCTCGAGCGGGCGCCAGTAACATTTCCATTGGACCCTATCAAGTGCCAATGTAGACCAATGGCATTTGGTTGATTCAGAAATATGAAGAGCCTCAAACCGTTCCGTTCTTTCATGAAATGTTTGTTTGTTTTGGAATTGTTTAGTTTTGAGAGCCACACCTGGAGATGTACAGGGGTAACTCCTTATTCTGCTCTCAGAAGTTAGTTCTGGCAGTGCTAGGAGGCTGTATGGAATAGTGCTATCCAGGTCGAACCCAGGTCAGCTGCATGCAAGACAAGCACCCTACCTGCTGTGCTATCTTTCAGCCCCATATCTCTGAATACAACCTTTGGTTTTAGTTCTTGGATATATATATTGTTTACATATAATAGCACTTGATCACCTTAAACATTTTTAAATGTTAGAAGCTAGTTCTTCTATCAGAAATCTATGATTGTATTTAAATCTCATTTAAATAAAATAAGATTTAATTCTCATTTAAATCTTGTGTGAAATATTGTTTATGACTTCAAAAAATTGCCTGTCTGCACATGCATCTTGTTTTTTGTGCTAACAAATCATGTCATTTGATCCTTGTTAAACATCAAAGCTTAATATAAGATATGTTCTTTGTTTTGCTTCAGCAGCAGTTTAATTTCAAGCCAAATATTGTACTGTCAAACAAAAAACCTGGAGAGGCTACTGCTTCACCTACCTGAACTTGGCCTCTGAAGATATACTTTGATCAGCCATTTATGTTTCTCATAAAGAAATTGTTAAAAGCTGAGATCAAAGTGACAATAAGCTCAAGGAAGAAAAAATTACAGTAAATTACACGGATACTATTTTTTTTGTATTCGCGGCAAAATGCCTCTAAGGAAAGATACAGGTGAAATGGATGTAGCTCAAAAAGATAAACAGAATTGAGGTGTTGAGTTTTTTTTATCATATGAAAAGAATAGAAAGAAAGAAATCAAGCAGGGTGGAAGGGGAGGGAAACTGGGGACAATGGTGGTGGGAAATTTACACTAGTGAAAGGATGGTCATTGGAACATTATATAACTGAAACCCAAACATGAACAACTTTGCAACTATGTATCTCACTATGATTCAGTATAAAAAAATTTTAAGAGCAAATAAATGAACCTAGATCCCAAATAAATAAGTAGGAAGAAGAGATGAAATTGCACATACAGTTCTTTCAAATTTATTAAGCAATAAATCATATATATATATAGATAGATAGATAAATAGATAGATAGATAGATAGATAGATAGATAGATAGATAGATAGATAGAGAGAGAGAGAGAGAGAGAAATAAAAAATAGTGACTGAACCATGCTCTAAAGACATTCTGGATCCTACAGTAATCTTGTTTAAGAGTCTTATGCTCTACTGAATGAGCTAGCCAGCCAGTTTAATATTGTTGTTTAATGAGGTTTATTTATGTAATAGTTCTAACCAAGGCAAAATGAGCATTTAATCCCTATAAAATTAATACAATTTAATTTAAGAGCAAAAGACATGAAAATATGCATTAAGTAGCTGTACTGTTTTCTTATTTATATAAGTATAAAAAATTACATGCCTCATTTATGGAAATTTTAAAAATAAAATAGTACATTCCTAGTTAATACTAATTATGAAATTTTTTAATGCTTGACTATTTGCCATTTATATCACACGCACACGCAGCGTCTGCATACTTTTGATCCTTAAGCCTCACTTTAGTTTAGATACCATTAATCCACATGTAGGAAACAAACAACCCTGCAGCTTAAAGAGCTTCAGTCATTAAAGAATCAATGCTGATGGAGAATATTTGATTACAAGCTGTATTCATAGGGTTCCTATAACTTACTCTTTGCGTAGTGTTGGCTTTACTGTGTCTCAAGCCAAAACTGACAATACTGTTCAGCAGAAATTGCAGGGGCTCTTGGTGATCTCAGAACACAGTGTTATGTTGAGTCCTCTGGATTATTAGCCCACAGGTATCTTAATGATTATCAATAGATCACAAATAAGTATTTCTGTCCAAAACTATTAGGAAAGATCTTCGAACTGCTTTAAAGGTCTTATATTACAGTAGATAAACTGCCTTTCAGTTACTTGGGACATATTTCTCAAGGTGCAAAACCAAATTCATCAGGATCATTCAAGTTTCATGTATCATTAGATTCTGGAAGCCTATCAGACCTCCTGAATCTTGGTCTGGAGTAGAGAAAAGGGGAACAAGCAGGGAAGAGATATTCTGAACATTACAAATTTAAGAGTTATAGAAATAGGAGAGGGTTTACCCTAGTTCAGTCCCAGCTCCACAAATGCCCCCTCCCCAAACCTCCATAAATAAGACCTGAGGAAGATCAGGTGTGGCCCAACATCTTCCACATCTGTAAAAGGTACAAAGACATTTTAATTTTTTTCAGGACAATGATTTCAATACACCATTGACCAAATCACCTAACACTTCCATAAATCATCATGCTACATGTTTTACAAATTTAGTTTTATTAAAACTAATAATCAGACTTGTCACTTGTCACTTCTGTTCCTGTTGTTCATCGATTTGCTCAAGCATTCATCAGTAATGTCTCCATTCATTGAGAATCAGGTCCATTATTGTTACTGTTTTTGGCATATCGAGTACACCACAATATGTAGCTTGCCAGGTGAAGCCCTGGCTCTGGGTTCATCCCAGGGGGCCCAGTCTTTTTTCTATGTCAGACCATCCACCATCCAAAGTAAATTATAAAGATAACTGCAAGGGACTGAAGATGTAGCTCAGTGGTTGAGGGTTAGCCTACTATGTGGAAGATATGGGATTTTCCCCTTGATCACTTGATCACTTGACTTCCCGTTGATCATCAATTACTCGAGAGGCCTCCAGTAACATCTCAATATGTCCTGTCACATGTGAGATAGCCCAAGGGCATCTGCCCACTCCAGGAACATAAAGAGCCTCAAACCATTCCATCAAGTCATGGGAATGAGGTCTATAATTGTTACTGGTATTTGGCATGTCAAATACGACACAGGCAACACAAGAAAAAAAAAGAAGTATTTTATAGAGGATTGAACCCAGGTTTGGAAGGATATGTTTTAATTTTGAGTTTAAGCAGTAATATCTGTCAGCCTTACCAATTAGACATACAAAATAAAACTAGGAAAGAACTACCTGGTTAACATCATGGATAATTCTTAATTATGCAATATGTGCAACTTTATAATAGTATCTTTCATGAGAGTTTCATAGATTTTTCTGTTGTGTAATATTTCATAACAGTTATTATAGTTGTTTCCCAAGTTCTATTTTAAGTAAATATCAGAAAGAGATTGCTAAAAATAGCTTTTAATCTATTTTCATTTGTAATTTCATTTGCGACACTTTAAAACAGAAGTTGGTAGAGATACAAAATATTTTTTTGTAAAATTGCAAGTTATATACCTGCAAAAGTTGTTGGTGTAAATTTAGGAATAATTTAAAATCAATATAAGCAATAGTTTATTTCAGAGTGTCTTATCACTACTTTGGAAAAACATTTTCTCTCAAGGGTTTGGTTCCTCTTGAAATACTTTGTCTTTTTCTTTCTTTTCCAACAATCGTCTTTTGACATAAAAAGCCCTCCAAGGGAGCTGACAGAAGAAGAAAAACAGCAGATCCTTCATTCAGAGGAATTCCTCATCTTTTTCGATCGGACAATAAGGGTAATTGAAAGAGCACTGGCAGAAGACTCGGACATCTTCTTTGACTACAGTGGTCGAGAATTGGAGGAAAAAGATGGGTTAGTTTCTTGTGTGTGTTTTTAAAATACGGTGATAACACTATCTGTCTAAATACATCTATGAATTGACAAGACAAATCCTAAACCTAACGTATCAGAGGAGAATGAAATTCCAGGACTGATCTTTCTGAACAGCTTTGACTAGGGCTTTGGTTATAACTTATGGCTTAGAGTTTCCCTGTAATTATCATGTGCTTCTGTGAAATGCTTTTGAACTTGATATCTGGAGAACAGTCCAGGTGATAGAGACTGGCAGAGTCATGTACATTGTCCCCTGAGAAAACGTTCGTATAAGCAACAACAGGATAGATGTTATATCCAGTGGATCTGTTTTTGATGTCTAAGAAAACAGGAAGCTGAAGCAACTATACATGAGTTAGGGCAGACCTTCACTGATAAAGGAGAAGGAAAATGCAAGGAAGAACTTTACAAGCTTTATGAAAGATTGTTTTATAGCCACATATATCTTTTGGTTGAGAATAATCTGAAAAAAAGTGAGATCATTTGCCTTTTTCATCATAACTGACTTGGTACTGTTTATAAAATTCAAATATTTATATAAAGGAGAGCATGTCATCACTGAAGAAACTATAACAGAGAAATATAACAGAGCTGAGAAATATAAGAGAGCCTCAAAATGTTCTGAAATTTGTGAAAATGTACTATTTAGTTAGGAGCATCCTTAGACTACTTTCAAGTAATAAAACATTTAGAATGTACATATTTTGAGATTTTTTGTTTTAGAAAGCCATTTTTCCATGGCTCAATTGATTTTGGGGTGGTCCTATTTTTCTTTGCATGCCTGGGTTCCTGATAATAACTTGAGAACATCTGCCTCTTGTCTGAGCTTGCAGTGCGGAGATGCACTGAGTTGAGTAAGGATAAGGAAATACAAGCAGGAAAAAAAATTCATTATAGGTAAGAGTTCACACACAAGTCACCCAGTCTGAAGATAATTCATATAAGTCAACTGAATTGAACAGAAAAAAAGGTGAGAGTGGAGGAATTTCTGAACCCAATCACAGGCAGTTTAGGCAGTTTTTTTTTTATGCAGATCCAATAGCAGCTAGCACACAAAAAGCATTATTCAATTTAAACAATCTTGTGGAGTTATTTCCTGGTCAGTGCAAAATTATTCAAGGAGATTTTGTGACCAGTTGATATCCAAGTAAGTATTTACCAAAGTATCATGTCCTAAACTCATACTTTTCATCAATGTTAAGTAGTCAGTAAATTTGACATATCCAGCACTCTGCCATCCGTAGTAAACTCACTTTAGATCTTGATATTGAGCAAGAAGATAGCTACTTAATAAGAAATTACAGGTAAACAGAAACATGCACATTATCCCAGGGCAGATAAAGATAATGATATAAAATAATCTTCAAGTGCCTTGTACTCCCTTTACAGTTTGGAGATTTTCAGCAAACTCTGCTTCAAGATAGAAAGTGTTCCCATGGATGGGAACCTGAGCGCCAGGTATACTTAGAATGTGTGAGATCTGCACTACCACAATAGCTGTACCAGCCCCTGCAAACTTGCACACACAAAAATGTCAGAACCTGAAATAAATGTGATAGCAGGCTTATAAAACATGTAAAAGCCTTTTATAGTGAGGGCGACTTAAATTAAGCAAACCATCCCTAGTTCATTTATGATTAGAATATGCTACTCAAATTGATATTTTGATCTCAGAGTGTGGCATTCTCTTGACATATGGTTTTGTCAATATGGGGAGCATAATGATAAAATCTCATTTCGAGGTGTCATATTTTTCTTTGATGTTTAAATCCTCCTAGAGATGTCCAGGCTGGAGCCAACCTTTCTTTCAATCGTCAGTTCTATGATGAGCACTGGTCCAAGCACCGAGTAGTCACTTGTATGGACTGGTCTCTCCAGGTAAGTGCTATTATTGGGATGGAACGAATAATATTTTATTATTATTGGACTGAACTGATATTGGATCGATATTTTTGTGATATTTTTGCTAATAATTAAGAAATTATTCCACTACTTTGAAAATGTTCACTAACCTTCAATTTTCTGCCTTTTGACCATACTTATCATTTTCCTGAGAATTCCACTTAAATCTTGCATTCCATTACTCACAACCATTGCCTACTATGTGCTGGTACAAGACAACAAGCCAGATAATTATGTTCATGATGCAGCTCCTGTTAATATGATCAGTGATTTCCTGCTTATCGAAGCCAATTAATATTTTTAAACTTTCATCTGCTCTATCCAGGTGTATACAGTTCAATTGATTTCCCCATACTTATAGAAACCATATTTCCATTTTTTTATAATTTATCTAGGATTTCTCTTTTATTCTTCCATTTTAGAGGTCCTTAGGGCCATTACCTCCAAGTTCTTCATCAATGTTTTCTCTGAGATGTTTGTTCCCCTGATAAGATGTCAATAATTCATGGGAATGTTCACATCCCTAACTCAATCTCTTTCTTGAATTCTATTCCTACAACAGATAAATCTGCTCATGTATTTTATAGTCTTAAGTTAACAAGTGTTTCATTATTTCCACATAGATTTTTAACTAATTACATTCTTTTCATCTTAAAACCAACATGATATCTCCTAGGGCCTAAAGCAGAATTTTCATCATTAGGAGAAACTTCCCCTCTCTTGTCTCCTAGACCAAGTTTGACACCAAGGCTGTCCATTGCTGGCTAGGCACTATATCACATGCCTTATCCACTCCAGTTTTCCACAGGATAGATAGACTTTCTAAAATGCACTGCTGATTGCTTCACTTTCTGTATTAAAACTACTAATTGCCTGTAAAAAAAGAAACCTGAAATCTTTAGTGTCATAGCCAGAGGGAAGGCATATGAATTTACTAAAAAAAAAGTTTGCTGAAGAGACAACTCAACTACTAGAAATACTGATTAGTTAATAAATGTGCACAAAGCGCATTGTTAGTTTTGGTGCAGCAGAATTTGCATTGAGGTAGTCTTGACCCTTGGACCCATGTTGTTGATGACAATGTTATGTTCTATTCCATGCAATAACATGTAGCAGTAAGAGGAATAAGAATAATTAGTCTGAGTATTTTTGTACAAACTTACTTCTCCTTTCTTCTATTTATGCTTTTGGGGAATTATAGCTTTGACTAGTTTTTGATTTGTGTTTCTTATATATGAACAGAGTGAAAACTGCTCTGGAAGCGTTATTTTATTTCATTTCAAAACTATCCAATTAGGTTTCCACTATCACTGTTTCTATTTTAAGCAGAAGAAACAGGACCTCAGAAAAGCAACTACCTAGAATCATTCATCTAGGATATGGTATCCCTTGTATCACTTGTCTTCCAGTTGATCATCGATTTGCTCGAGTGGGCACCAGTAACGTCTCCATTCCTTGGGAATGAGGTCCATTATTGTTACTGTTTTTGGCATATTGAATACACCACGTGTAGCTTATAAGGCTCTGCTGTGGCTCTGGGTTCATCCCAGGGGGCCCAGAGATTTGAATCCAAGCCTTTTAGTACATTAAGATACAAATTCTTCACCATTGCTTCTCACATAGGGCTTCTGAATCTGTAGCCAAGAGAGGTTATAAGTGCTGACTGATACAGTACAAAGAGCATGTTCTCTCAGAATCCAGTGTGATCAGAATCTCTCCCGTCGCAGATGGAGCTTCTCTAAAAATTGAAATTTAGAAAAAAGGGGAAGAGTGTGTCTTAGAACAGTAAAACAGATGATGTGAAGGGCCTTATCTCATCTGAATGGAGAACAGGAGCATTGAAGAGAAGTGTGGCCCCCACAACCAAACTGTCATCAACCACAAATTGGGTGAATGTTCTTGCTCTTGAATTTCCTTTTCCATCCAAACAACAGAGCATGCAGTGCATGATCGTGCAGAGAATAATCTAAGCAGGGTTTGCCCAGCCACTTCCCGCCAGTATGTGGGTGGTCTGTAAGCATGCTCGGGTGTATGCAGAAATCAGATCCAAGTCTGACGAAACACTTAGCTCTGCTTGTTCACTTGCTCTGAGTCTGGAAATTATTCAGGAACTTTATCTGACACATTCCTCTAAGGCACCTTTTACTGTGTTCCTGGGTCAGTTGATAATATTCCCTAAAGGGAAAGCAAGTTGGCAGCAGTGGGGCTGGTTCTTGCATGTGATGAGTCACGCTGCCCATGAATAGATTTTGTTTCCACACAGCATCCCACAGGATGTTTGTGTTCAGACAGTGAAATACTAAAGGCATAACTATATGCAGGGTTAAGGGCATGACATAAAATAGGTGTCAAAACCCACATATTAGTTGGTTTGAATTGGTGTCAGTTGGAGTCTTTTTGCTATTGTAAATTTGATTGAATTTGTCAACTAAGTGAACTGTCAAAGATTACTCAGGCTTGTAGTCTTGATTACTCCAAGATTAGGGGGGTGCAATATATAGGGAGATAGAGGGAGAGAGGGAGGGGAGGGAAGGAGGGAAGGAGGGAAGGAAGGAATTAAGGAAGGAATGAAGGAAGGAAGGATGGATGGATGCATGCATGCATGCATGCATGCCACCACTGAGAGACGCATTTTTTGTATAACCTGCATATCTACCTTGTAGGGGTGAAGAGGTTTACAGTTCTGATTATTTTTTCTATTTGGAACTGGAATACTTAGCTCCTGTATCATAACATATGGGGAGGGGGTGTTAAAAGGACCAGCTTTAAAGACTTAGGAGATGAAGTGACTTTATAAATAAATATAAATGCAATACAAGGATAATAAGTAAAAGTATGACAGAGTCACAGTCAGAAGAAGTGGCATGTAGGCCACTTCTAGGATGTTCAATTGAGTGAAACAGATTGGAACAGAGAACAGAGAAGGAAGAAACTATAAGAATTCTGTAGAGCTTTGTTTTGAACTGTTTGACTTCCTAAATGAGAAAAGTTTAACCTTGTAATATTTTCAAACTGTCTGCCAACCACTATTCCTTGGAAGAAATGTGGGTACTTAAGGAATTATCTTTGTGCGTTCATTAAAAAGTGTTTAGTATGAAGAGTTTATAAGACTATGCATGCATGCATGTACCATATCATTAGTTTTCCAGACTCATGAACTTATTTCTACATCCATCTATCTATCTATCTATCTATCTATCTATCTATCTATCTATCTATCTATCTATCTATCTATCTATCTATCTATCTATCTATCTATCTATCTATCTATCTATCTATCTATCTATCTATCTATCTATCTATCTATCTATCTATCTATCTATCTATCTATCTATCTATCTATCTATCTATCTATCTATCTATCTATCTATCTATCATCATCATCCATCCATCCATCCTTCCTTCCTTCCTTCCTTCCTTCCTTCCTTCCTTCCTTCCTCCCCTCCCTCTATCTCCCTATATATTGTACCCCCTAATCTTGGAGTAATCAAGACTACAAGCCTGAGTAATCTTTGACAGTTCATTTAGTTGACAAATCCAGTCAAATTTACAATAGCAAAAAAGACTCCAACTGACACCAATTCAAACCAACTAATATGTGGGTTTTGACACCTATTTTATGTCATGCCCTTAACCTTGCATATATTAGGAAATAATCTCCCCACTGGTTTCTCTGTCCTAAATTCTCTACACTGTTGAGTCATTATACATAAGTACTTTTCCCATTTATATTTGTACAGATTTCCTTTATGCTTTAAGTATCGCCTTAGGCAAACTGCCTGGCTTTTTTATCATTCATAAAATGATTATAATCCCTTGCTCAAATAGTTATGGTGCCTATTTAAAGCACTTCAACTTTTTTAATGTGTCTAATACATTTTAAAACACTCCATAAATGTTATATAGTAATAGGAGTAACATAAGTAGTTGACTCCAGAGTAAAGTTTAAAATCATTATCCTGTCTTGTTGATTTCAGTGACTTTTTTTTTGCTTTTTTGGGTCACACCCGGGAATGCTCAGGGGTTTGGGGTTTCTCCTGGCTCTGCACTCAGGAATTACTCCTGGCGGTGCTCGGGGGACCATATGGGATGCCGGGATCGAACCTGAGCCAGCATGGGCCAGCCGCATGCAAGGCAAACGCCCTACCCGCTGGGCTATCACTCCGCCGATTTCAGTGACTTCTTTCAGGATATCCTAAGGCATTTGTATCCTTTTCTTCATTTTAAAATGACTCTGCTTAACTGCCCTAGTCAAGTCTACAGTCTGATTTACCCATATCAAATTCTTCCCTAATATTTTAGTTAAGAAAACGTTGCCTTTTACTAGTTCAAACAAATGGGTAATTTATTGGGCAACTACTACATTACTAAGAAAAATCATAGGAAAGAGAAAGAACTGATAGCAGAAATTGGCAGCTAGAGGGACCTCACCAATACGATGCTGCCATCACCTCACTGAATGGTCAACCTACCGGTTCTATGACTTGCTTTAGAATACACAGTAGCCACTACGTGATGTGATTGGCCCAGTATCAGCGTGTCAAGTATCAATGCCACATTAAATTATTTTTCCCTGAGAAGTCAGTCACCTGTTAACTAAGATTATTTCCAAACCTAAGAAATCACTGTAAGCTAGAAAGATACCTAAGAGAAATCTGCTCTCAAGACTCTGTATGCTCTTTCCATGCTTTCTTCTCTCAACCTAATCTTCTGGCCTAACTCACATCTCATGTATTTCTTTGAAATCTCTTCCAATTTTTTTTCCCAGTCATAAATCTTCCAAAGAGATAAAGTAATTCTCTCCTCTGATGCCGATAATACCTTACTTAAAACTTCCAACTTAGTACACATCATGTCCTGCTTTTTTTTTCACATGTCTGTTTCCTAATTGCCCATGTGCCTTACTTCCCTTTACAAAATTGTGAGTTTCTAAAGAAAATCAGGTAGTTATTAACATTCTTGTTCCATGTGTCATGTAGCCCTCTGTCTTAAATGTTCACTAGGTGTGCTAGGCACATGCCTCAGAAAACTGGAAGTTTGACTTCTAAAGCCTCTAAACTTTAGGCATGATTCATCACTCATTAGTGACATAAATTAAGCTGATTTACTTACTCAGCTACCTTTGGTTTCTTTGTAGAAATGAGAAAATCATTGCCTGTGTTAGAGGTCTGTGAAAGCATCACATTTTTCATATCATGTAACTAAAGTGTCTAGATGACTACAAAAAAACATGTCAATTTCTTCCTCCAACAAATATCATAATTTACTTCTATATAAGAACGAATTTTTGAGATAAGAGACGATCTGGTCACTTCTGTAACAATCTCCTTGGTTATTATTACATTTTCCAGCCCTATGAGTAATCACAGACTTTATAAGTTTCATATTCTCTTTAATATCATGTTAGTCCTGAAGGTCTAAACAATGGCTTGACATTTTTTTATTGGATAATAGGAAAATATAGCCAGTCAACCAAACATGTTTAAATAAACAATGAAAAAGATGTTATAAAATTTGAAATCATAAAAACTGCATATGAGTTAAATCAGAAACTTTAGTCCTTATAATCCCAGTTACAGAAATTGCACAATAGGCATTCCACTGGTATTTTACTAAAATGTATCTTATTTTACAAAAATATTTTAAAGTTAAGTAATTTAAAATATTTCTTTAATGGGAGACAAAAGAAAAGCTACAAGTCAGAACCAACGATCAGGCACAGATGTAAAGCTGTAGAATATTATTCTAGACACATCTGGCTGCTCATGGGCCACTTTGGTAGTCGTGTTGATGTTTATAGAGTTGCCTTTTCACATGTGACATAGTTAAACTTCAGATGGACAGTCTGGAGACTTATGTGTTTATCTGGATGTTAGTTTCTTTGAATGGGCTTTGAATCAAAGGCCTTTCTTAATAGGCCTTTGATTTATCCGCAGAGGAGTGTTTTCTAATAAAGAATGATTACTTCCCCTGGTGGCCACATACATGTGTTATCAGAGTTGGGGCAGAGGCTTATACTTCCTCTGCCCCAACTAGTAAACAGTAATTCTCTGCAGCATTCTTAAGATTAGGGAGCTTAAAAACAAACAAGCAAAACAAAACGAACCTCAAACAACTTAGAACACTTAGATTAAATTATTTTTGATAGGAAAAAGGAATATCCAAATTTATAAGAATAATCTCCCATTAAATATGCGAGCAGCATAGTGAAAGAGAAGAAAAGAGTAAATTATGAGAAATGAATGGGTGATTTCATATGCTGTAATCCAGATGTTATTTTTTTAATGGGACTGCTTTATGGAAATCCCAAGTAGGAATGGCATTATCATGAAGAGCAGCCTAACCAGATCTCCCACAAAATTCTTCCTCAGTTTGTTTGACAACAGAGCACAGAATTCACAAAGGATGAGTAGACTTTTCAGAGTCTTCATTTTTTATTTGCTATGATCTTGCACTTATGCCTTTCATTGTTGGCACTGTTTGAAAACAAAGTATTAAAAGTAGATTCTTTGGAGCATTAATTAATAAAGTGAAAAAAAGAGCATTAATGATTACAGGTTTTTGCACAAGTTTATAATGTGCTAGTTATTACTATTCAGAGTCAATAAAAAACAGTCCTGACCCTAGAAGAGTTTAATCCAGTAAGGGACATAGGTGTGAAAATATAATAATACACTTTGACAAACAATTTCATAGGAAACATATGTAAGGTGAGGGGAGGCAATAGAAGCAAAAAGGATAATCACAATTGCCTAGAAGAACTAATGCTTACACTCAATCTCGAATAATGAGTCGATGATGTAAGCAAACAGAAGAAGCATTCCAATGAAAGTGAATATCAGACTCATAGGTATAGAATCTGTACCTATAAACCTCATAGCCAGTCAAGCATGGCAGGAGCATAGGATATAGGAATTTGGAGATAAATTTTAAGGCTAAGCAGAGGAAGTACAATATGAACACATTATAAAGTATTTTATATAATCTTTATTTTGCCCCCAAAATAATAATGATGCAGAATATTTTAAGCAAAATAATGGCATAGATAAATGTATGCTCTGGAAAATCACATTGGCAATGGATGGAGAGTGAAATTGGAGAAAATTGGACCTAACCTTGAAATGGGAATCTATTGTCTTCATCTAATGAAATTAGAAAGCTGTGGAATGAAGGATGAACAAAAAAAATTGCATTTGAAAGATACTGAGGAATTAGCAAAGCACAGCCCATGGAGGTGAGAAAGAGGAAGAAGTGGAAATGAACATGGGCAATCTGGCCTGGGCAGCTAGGTCAGTAATAAAAATGGAACCAAATAGGAAACACTATAAGAGCAATAGGTTCTATGCAGAAGGCTTTGAGCTCCTTTTTTCTGTGACCATCATCTGAGGCGTCCATTGGATGACCCAAGGCAATTATAGATACAGGATTTGTATCTATATGGCAAGTGTATCTATATCCTTTGGCTTGCCAAAGAATATAGATGTAAACAATGTAACTATGTTAATACTGGCTATGGCTATTGGGATATATGAGATCATACAGGTAGAGTGTGTAAACATAGACAAAAATATAAGACAGAAACCAGACCCACTTGGAACATAGGGTCTGGGTTCTCCTAAAGTGAAAAAGAGTACTCATAATTACAGGGGTTTTTTTTTTAAATAGGAGAACTCAGAAGACTAAGAAGAACGGTCAGGAAGAAAATCAAGAGATACATATTGAGTGAGAGCCATACAGGAGAAAGGAGAGAGTAAACCAGTATCAGATGACATATGAAAGTTCAGAAATCTGTGCAGTGTGTAGTTATTTGCAACCAGTGTGCACATAGGGAACAAAGGAGGTAGAAACCAGATTGCACTGTGCTGAAACACTGAATTGGCATTAATTATGTGACAACTTAAGCAGAACCATTTAAAATATGCGATATAGTATGTATCTCTAGGGAAAAGACATTTCTTTCTGTTATCATAGTGGCATAATCCACCCTTGTCACCTTTTTCATTTAGTACCCAGAGTTGATGGTTGCTTCCTATAATAACAATGAAGATGCTCCCCATGAACCAGATGGAGTGGCCTTGGTTTGGAACATGAAGTTTAAGAAAACCACACCAGAATATGTCTTCCACTGTCAGGTAGGAGTCAGCGTGGTAAAAATAACTTACATCTCCTACAAAGCCAAATATAGCTTATGCTTCCTTGCTTCTGTCTCATGTGGAAAGGAAGAACCACTTTTAAAAATGGAATTGTTGACAATTTTGGAAAATTCACCCACAGTAACCTAATGTTTGAGGAAAGTGGCAACTCTCTCCAAATAGTTAGGAAGCCTGGTTGCGGACGTGTGTCATTTTCTTTCTATTTAAAATAGTCCCCAAGAGGATGAGTTTATAAAAACCTCACACTTATGAAGAAATCCTGGTATACCACTTCCTCTGTTAGCAGCAACATATGCTTGCCCACCCACGTGGACATCCCTGAAGCACTACCATTTCAAGTTTCCTCCACTCCCTGAAATGCAGTTCAGTGCTGTTTTGCCAAATTCAAGATGACAGATGCGATCTCGATATACAGATGATAATAACACTTCTATAGTCATTGTAGGGGAATACATAGCAACTGTCCTTCTTGAAATATTGATAAATATATGTATTGGTCCCATTGGCAAGTACAGATATCAATTCAAATAGTGTTGGATGTTTAACTCCTTGTGTGTGCTGACATTGCCTTCTATTCAACACAGTATAGTTTGAAATTATATCACACTTCTCCATATCTTGCTTTGCTCCCTGGAGTGACTCTGCCTAAATAATAGACCTTACAAGTGTCCAGTACACCAACCCCTTTATTAATGTCCCTGACCTGTGATTATGCAGAGGAAAATGCAAAACAAACATTCCAGCTCAAAGCTTTAGTTCCTCGCGTATAACAATCCAGAGGTACTGAGTGGCAAAATGCTCTGAGTACAAATAATAAGTTGAAGAGAGAGGATAAGCCTTTTTTTTACATTTTTATTATAATGTAAGCCTTTTTGATATTTGGAAGCATCATGCCGTTTTTATATGAATGAGCGGTGTGTCTTTCTGTACTTAACTACATGTAGACTCTAAATTACAAGATATAATTTGGGGAACAAGAGTCACTATAGTAAAAGTTTCAGCTTCAACCTGATTTAGTAACCTCTAACTATGTACATGTTTTTCTAATTTACTATCTTAAAAGCAACACAAAATCTAGATCTGCCTAGTAAATAACTTTCATTTTTGAACCTTTGAAATGAGAATTTTTTTTAAAGACAGCCAAATGTGCCAACATAATGCACTCTTTAAAGAAACACATTCTAATTTTGTTCAGTTTTAAGAGTTTGGCTGAATTATCAGGAAATACGAAAGAATTTAATAGGCAGAAGAACAGTTAGGAGAAACTGCTATTTAGGCTATTTTGACACACATAAAGAATGTCTTGAATTTTGAGAACAAGCTTAAATATTTTGTTTTGCTCAATGTACATGTGTATCATAATTTAACCTTTTTATTCTGTTAACTGACTATACATTGTCTATGCCAATAACAGTTTGACAATATATTTTATATAATACTGCATGACAAATATGTTAGAAGAAACACAGTAGTGCTGAATACAAAGCAAATCTCAAAGGTCTTGTGAATTAAGTAAAAGTGAAAATCATCTGTGTTATTTTATATTAGTAATTAGCAGTAATAACTAAAGAACAGGGTTTCTTTGCTCTCATGTTTTTTGGGGGAAATAGTTTACTAAAAATTCTAACATACTCATAAAAAGTTTAAATGGTATGTTCATTCAAGGTGCATTTTTATCAGTCTGCAACTAATCCAACCTTGGTTAGGCATTGCCCCAGAGATTGATTCCCTGCAGTCTTCTGAACCTAAAAAGGAATTCAGAGAACCCACAGAATTAAACTGCATGCCAGAAAAACCAGAAATCCTCTGTCACTAACCATTTTCTTTTTTTCTATATCCTTTCTACTTTTCTAGTAAGGCATGCTTCTTTCTAGAGACCATCTCACTGTTATCAAGTAGTTCAGATTTGCATCCCAACATTCCTGTAATGTTACAATTATTTCAAAATTGGACGGTTTTGCTTGGTAGCAAAAAAAGACTGGAGATAGGGGGAAAAAACTTTTATCATTTTTGGAATAATTGCATTAGCTATCCATTTCTTACTAAACTCTGTTGATTCTTCTTATTTTTCAGAAGTATGTAGTTGCAAACTATTCAATGGCTCAGAAAAGCCAAGTGTCAAAGCATTAGAAATCACAAGAACCAGACATTTGTTCAATGTTCTTTTGCGAAGATTAATCAAAAGAAAGATTTCAGCATGCAGCCTCATTTTTCTCTATAGTCACAAACCTTCTAGTTTCATGGACAGTTTATGTATTTACTACACTAAATTTTTAGTGTGATCTCTGGACCTGAATTTTCTATTTTCAATTCAACAAGAGCAATAGTTGGAAAATATCAGTGGACTCTGCATAGGAATCAGCCGGTTAGCCCCACCACATGATCTGGCAGAGAGCTCTGGCTGTCTTCTGTAGTGGCTTCCACACACTATCATTAAATTATGCATTTGACCACCCTGTACTGCTTACCCTGGTGTGGTCTCTCTTAAACAGGATGAATAGAATCAGAAATATATATCTTAGAATTATCTGCATTGAGGTAAGTGGAAAACTATATTTAGAGACTTGGTGTGGCCAGAGGTTTTTATTTTGACTTTTATTTTTTCTTCACTTGGTTTCTTTGTTTTTGGTATTTTCCTTTGAAAGATTATCTGACAATGATTTGAAACCCACTATTTCTGGTGAATGTAGAATGTGACTAGGCTGATGTCAACTAAACTTATTTTTGCCAGTGTTTAACTTCATTGGTTTGTCTTACCCTAATGTCACTTTTCTTCTTGCTAAGAGTCCATGAAAGGCTCAAATGAGATTGCAGCTCATGCCTTTTGCAATGTAGCCTTTTGCTTCTGCCTGAGGCTTCTAATGACCTCAAAGAGCGTTCCCTCATAAAAATGATGTAACACTGTAAGACGTAACCCAAATATGAAAATCTTTGTAATTTTATATCTCACGGTGTTATAATAAAAATATTAAATTAAAAAAAAGAAACTATGGTACATCTGGAAGATCTATTACATCTTCCAGAAAGGCAATGGAGAAGATTATCCAGGACTTCTACTCAAATCTCTTTGATAGCCACATCCACCTGCCCACATACCAAATTCCACAGGATGGATATGTCATTCCCAACGTTCTCCCTTCTGAAATCCGACATGCCATCTCATCGGTAAAGAAGGGAACAGCACCAGGCCCAGACAAAGTCAGGCCCAAACACCTGAAGAATCTGCCGTCGGTACTCATCAATACACTAGCTCGGCTCTTCACACTCTACCTGTCCGAATGCAGAGTGCCCTGCCAATGGAAAACCAGCAAGACAGTTCTACTGTTCAAGAAGGGAGACATTCACAACATCGGCAACTATCGCCCCATCTGCCTGTTGTCCGTCATCTACAAGCTGTTTACACGAGTCATCCTGAACAGGATTAGCAGAACACTAGATGAAGGACAACCATGCGAGCAAGCAGGCTTCCGGAAAGGATTCAGCACAATCGACCATATACACACAGTAACCAAGCTCATTGAGGTTTGTAGGGAGTACAAGATGCCACTCTGTCTCACGTTCATTGATTTACAGAAAGCCTTTGATTCTGTGGAGACTGAAGTGGTCATCGAAGCCCTAGCCAAACAGGGTGTTCAAACCCAATACATCAAGATCCTTCGTGAGCTGTATCATGGGTTCACCACCAGGATCTCACCATTCTACAAAGAAGTGATCATTAATGTGAAAAGAGGGGTTCGACAGGGTGATACCATTTCACCAAAACTCTTCAGCGCTACCCTCGAGAACATCATGCAACAATTAGAATGGGAAGGAATGGGAGTGAAGATAGATGGTCGGCAACTACACCACCTCTGCTTCGCTGATGACATCGTTCTAATAACACCAAACATTAGCCAAGTAGCACAAATGCTGGCTGACTTTGACCGAGAATGTGGAAAGATAGGTCTACAGCTGAATCTAAAGAAAACCATGCTTATGAAGAATGAACTAGTTCCAGAGGCCCCATTCACTCTCAATGGAACAAACATCTCTGAATGCAGCAGTTATGTGTACCTAGGTCGAGAAATCAACATGATGAACAACCTAAAACCTGAGCTGCACAGGAGGAAGAGAGCGGCATGGAATGCCTTCAAAGGCATTGAAGAAATAGCTAAAAGGACAAAGAACCTCCGGCTCCGGGCATGTCTCTTTGATTCCACCGTTCTCCCTGCATTAACATACGCCTCAGAGACCTGGGCCCTACGAAAGCAGGATGAGAATGCTATTCGGGTCTCCCAGAGAGGAATCGAAAGAGCTATGCTTGGAATATCATGCCTCACTCAAGTGAGAGAAGGAATCCGGAGTTCTGACCTCCATCGCTATTCTAGAAACAGGGACTCTGTCTCGTTTGCCAAGGCATCGAAAATCAGATGGGCTGGACATGTAATGTGATTTGGAGATAACCGCTGGACTAGAGCCATTACCGACAGGATCCCACGGGATGTCAAAAGATCACGTGGCCGCCCACCTACAAGATGGTCAACTTCCTTGTGGAAGACCCTGAAGGAATGGTTTGAGGGTCTTCATATTCCTGAATCAACCAGATGCCATTGGGCTACATTGGCACGTGATAGGGTCCAATGGAAATGTTACTGGCACCCGCTCGAGCAAATCGATGAATAACGGGATTCAAGTGATCAAGTGATCAAGTGGTACATCTACACAATGGAATAGTTTTCAGCTGTCAGGAAAAGCGAAGTTATGAAATTTGCCTATAAGTAGATGGACATGGAGAGGATCATGCTGAGTGAAATTAGCCAGAGGGAAAGGAACCGATATAGAATGACTACATTTATATGTAGGATATAAAAAAATAGTATGATACCAATATCCAAGATCAGGCAAAACATGGATCAGGAGGTCTTGTCAGTGGGTGGAATCCCACAATGGTGTGGGAGTCAGAGGTTAGATAAGAGAAGGGAACAATGTGCTAATAATTGTTGGTTATGATAATACCAACCTAGAACTTAGCAATGAATGTAGGCAAAGGGATATACATGATAACCTCTAAATGTATGTATTGCAAGCCACAGTGTGTAAGAGAAGGGAGTGAGTGAGAGAGAGAGAGGGAGAGACAGAGAAGAGCGGCAAGGTGTTTGCCATAGAGGCAGGCCAGGGGAGAGGGGAAGGAATCAGGGGACATTAGTGGTGGAGAATGGGCACTGGTGGGATCTGTGCTGGAACACTGTATGACTGAAGCCCAATCATGAACATATTTGTAATTGTATATATCACAGTGGTATAACAAAAAAAAATTTTTTAATGATGTAACATAAGAATATAAATATCTTCATGGTTAAAGATGTGGCCAGAAAGTTAGGATCTAAAGTTCCATTTCTATGTGACTACTCTGCTAAGAGATGATAGGTAGGTGTCAAACCTTTATTTTAACAGGTATAGGAGAGAGAAGAGAGGAAGAGAGAGAGAGAGAGAGAGGGAGAGGGAGAGAGAAAGAGAAAAGAGATAAATAACCTGCCATAGAGGCAGACTATGGGAGGGGTGAGGGAATCGTGGACACTGGTGGTGGGAAATGGGCTCTGATGGAGGGATGGTTCTGAAATACAGAATGACCGAAACCCAAGCATGAACATCTTTTTAATTGTATGTCTCACTGTGGTATAATAAAATATTTAAAAAATAATAATAAAATAAAGAATTTTTTAAAAAATCCTTTATTGTAACATCATGGAAAGAAAGCTTACTATAGACTCTAGTGGAACTGTGAAGTTTATTGCAATAAACTTCATTATTTCCCTCCCATCAATGTGAGTCCCTTCCACAAGAAAGAGCAATGGTAATTCATCATTCAAATTAGCTACACTACACAAATGCAAAACTTTAAATTATTTTAAACTAATTTTTCAAGATATAATATAGATAAGTGTTATGATTTGATTTAAAAAATTTTAATAAAGGGAAGAGTGAATTTCTTAGGGCCTGGCTGAAAATAAAAATGAAGCACATTTTCTGTATCATTTTTTATTCTGTTTTGTTTGTGGATCATACCTAGGCATGCAAGGCTCAGAATCAGTACTCCTGCCTCTGAGCTCAGGGACAATTTCTTGTGGACTCAGGGAACCATATGGGTTCCCAGGGAACATGAGTTGACTGCATACAGGTCATATGTTCTGCCCACTGTACTATTTTTCCAACCCCTAAAACACATTTCTAAGTTATTCTCTTGCATATGACAAAGATAGTTACTGAACAGAGGTTGAGAGAGAGAGAAAGAGAGAGAAGAGAGAGAGGGGTAAAATGTAATTTTTTGTTACAAGAGCTACATACTTATTATGAGATTAATAGAGACATGTGATCAGAGCTTAATAATTGAAGGATAAACTCCATGGCCAGGATGTGATAACTAACCGGTTTTCAAAAGTGATGCTAGGTGCAAGATAGGACACAGAAACCCTGTCATTCAGGATGAAGAAGGGGAAATTTCAATAATTATTAGATAGTCTGTGGTACTATATTTTAAAGTAATCAATTATAGAAAATTTAAGAATTACATACGGACCTCAATTCCATGACCTGAAGAATGGTTTGAGGCTCCTCCTGTCCCTGGAGCAAGCAGACGCCCTTGGGTTACACTTGCTTGGACAGAGCGTATGAAGATGTTACTGGTGCCTGCTCAAGCAAATCAATGAACAATGGGAAGACAGTGATATGGCATAAAAGTAAAAATCTTACATAAAAATAGTATAATACTCGGCTGGCCTGTGTCGGCCCGGGTTCGATCCCTGGCATCCCGTATGGTCCCCTGAGCACCAACAGGAGTAATTCCTGAGTGCAGAGCCAGGAGTAACCTCTGAGCATCGCCGGGTGTGACCCAAAAAGCAAAAAAAAAAAGTATAATACCAATATTCAAAGCCATGCAAAACATGGATCAGGCGGTCTTGTCAGTGGGTGGAATCTACTGCTAGTGTGTAGGAGTCAGAGGTTAGGTAAGACAGAGAAAGGAAGCTTACTAATAATTGTTGGAAATGATAATACCAGTGTAGGACTAAGCATTGAAAGTAGGCAAAGGGATATATATGGATATCCCTCTCAATGAATGTATGAGGGATAACGTGCTATACATAACATGCTAACCTCTAAATGTATGTATTAAAAACCACAATGTGTAAAAGGAGAGAGAGAGAGAGACAGAGAGAGGCAAAGTGCCTACCATAGAGGCAGGCTGGGGGATGGGGGAGAGAATCAGGGGACATTGGTGGTGGGAAATGGGCACTCATAGAGGGATGCTGGAGCACTGTATGACTGAAACCCAAACATGAACATCTTTGTAATTGTATGTCTCACAGTGGTATAATAATTTTTTTAAATAAAACCATTGGTCCTACATAAAAAACATAAAATAAAGTATTCAATTATATAAAATTAAAGAATTATATATGGTATAAAAGTAAGTAAAAATCTTACATAAAGATTCAAATTATATGGATCAGACAAGAGAAATAGCAACATAACAGTGCTCTTTTGCCCATTAGGAAAAAGCAGAAGAACTCTAAATGTGCATGCACAAATGAAATACAGACATTCGGAAACACTTCTTTTCTGCCAATTGAGTATGACTGGCCAAATGATCGAAGCCTTCAGCTAGATGCTGATTCTTATTAAATTAAATAGCAGGAACTTCTTTTTCTGCATTGGCCTAGGAAGCTGGAAGCAGAGTAACTGCTTTGCCAACTTTAACTTGTTGTCTGTCCTCTCTCAGGAATCTTTTTCTAAAAGTACTGAACAAAAAAGCAGAATTGATCACAGTGCTCCACCTAGGGAAATCAGAATTATCAACTGGATTATAACAAACAACTTATTGATGATTCTTTACCTGAAAACAGAATGAAGGACTTTTATTTTTATCTCTTTCCCCTAGAGAGAGACCCAAAGAGATATTTGATGTGAAGGATCTTAAAAAAAACATCTGAACAAATTGTTTTCAAATAGTTTCTCTGGTCACTTCACACTGCAGGAAATACTGTTAAAGTTTAGTATTACTTTTGTAAAATGTAGAATTTACTAACTCGGTCCTGTTATTGTACTTCTGTACTGGATCCACAGAAGCCCAGCTTATTGGAGCTTTTATCACTTCCGCTAATGCCCTTCCTTCCTCTTCCCCTATGGTAAAAGTTTGACTAGCCTTTTTCCAGTTGTGCTTCATCAAGGAATTGCCCCAGAAATGACTGCTAGAGAGAAATGAGAGATGTCAAATGAGCACTTTTCTGGAGTCACATCCCTTATCCTCTCCACCCCCCACCTCTCATTCACTGAAATCAGAGGCTTGGTTTAAGTGGTATGGTGGTCTCAGGAATCCATGCTAAAAATCAATAAGTTTATACATAACTCCTCTATTGTTGTGAAAATAAATGATAAGTGATGCTATAACAAAATGTCATAGACTGGGTTTAAGGAATAGAAAATGATATTTTCATGGTTCTGGAGACTAAGAAGTCGTAGAACAAGGTACCAGTTGATTTAATTTCTGGTGAGAACTCTCTTTCTGACTTCAAAGAGACAGAGGGAGGAGAAGAAGAGAGAGAGAGAGAGAGAGAGAGAGAGAGAGAAGAAGGGAAAGAGTACAAGCACTTTTAGATGTCTGTGTTATAAGGCACTACTTCCATTATGGGGTCTCCACCATCATGGCCTCATCTAAAACTAACTCCTAAAGGCCCCGTCTTCAAATGCCATGATTTCAACATGCAACATCCAAACGTAGAGTGTGAGATAGGATAGTACATCTGTAGTAACAGATTAATTTTACATGAAAAAATAAAGAAATGCTCTCTTTAATTATTTCTGTATTATTGAATAACAATGAGACATAAGTAAACTTAAACTTCATCATCTTATTATTCTTATCTGAATATTTTTCTAAAGAAATTCTTCCTTACTTAAAATGTATCCATTCAGGGCTAGAGCAATAGAACAGACAGCAGGTATGGCATTTGCCTTACACATGGCCAACCCAGGTTTGATTCCAAGTACTTCATATGGCCATCTGAGGCTGCCAGGATTTATCCCTGAGTGCAGAGCCAGGATTAAGTCTTGCATGTCCCCCAAACAACAAACAAAAAAATTCATCTATTCTGATACTTGCTATGACCAGGTTCTCATAGCAGCAACTGGTTGGAATTTAAAAGTGGTTGTTTAGATTACAGCAGTCCACACCATACCCTAATTTCCATCATGTGGTCAGCTTCTCACATACTGGTCAGATCCCTATGTGTGCTATATATAAATAAATACCAATTTTAAGCCTGAGACAATTACAAAGTTTTTTCATCCCAATCATTTAAACACTTGTTTCATAACCAAATAATGGGTATTTGCTAAGTCCTGGGGGACAGTTAGGTGTATAACGGTTAAGAGTGAACAATAGGCCTGGAATAAAGCCTGGAATTCTATTTCAGTTTCCATCACTCAGAAGTCTGTAGCCTTGGCTGAGTAAGATACAAGGGTAAATAAACAGGATTTATAGAGTTCTTTCTGGGGACCTCAGAGTACCAAGTGAATGTCAGCTACAATTATCATCTAATCACTTGTATCACTTGTCTTCCCGTTAATCATTAATTTGCTTGAACAGGCACCAGTAACATCTCCATACATCCTGTCACATGCTAGTGTAGCCCAAGGGCATCTGCTCGCTCCAGGAACATAAAGAGCCTCAAACCATTCCATCAGGTCATGGGAATGAGGTCTATAATTGTTACTGGTTTTTGGCATATCGAATACGGCACGGGTAGCTTGCCAGGCTCTGCTATGCATTTGGGATATATCATCGAATATGCAGGAATAAAATTAATAATATATAACATACATGATGACACTATAAAATAGCACAAATGATGATCACTTTGGGTGAGACACTGGGAAGCACTGGGAAAACATGGAAAACATGGGAAAACATTACCCTCAGATACAAAGTGATCTCAATATTTTAATAATAGGTGATGTACTAGTATGCACAACTTGGATATTATCCCTACTGCTCGGATCTGCCATGTGTTAAGGACAGATGCATTTGTTTCCCTGATTTAATTATTTATAATCATTGTCTCCAACAACATAGAGATCTGCCAAATTCTGCACTGAAGTATGAAGAGACAAACTGGTCATTTGCCATGCTGACCCACTTTATAGATGCTGGGACAAAAGTAATGAAACAAGTCTAAAAAATATTTGACTGAGGGCTGGAGCGATAGCCCAGCGGGTAGGGCTTGTGCCTTGCATGCGGCCGGCCTATGCCCGCCCTGGTTCGATCCCCTGCATCCCAGATGGTCCCCCAAGCAGTGCCAGGAGTAATTCCTGAGTGCAGAGCCAGGAGAAACCCCTGAGCATTGCCGGGTGTGACCCAAAAAGCAAAAAAAGAAATTGACTGAATGTTTATCGAAGTCTGGGTCAGCATCTTGGATAGGAGCTATTCCTGTGTGGGAAGAAAGGGACTCTCATCCACTGTTGGTGGGAATGTTGATTGGTACAGCCTTTTTTGGAAACAATATGGACTTTCCTCCAAAGACTAGAAATTGAGCTCCCGTTTGACCCAGCAATACCACTTCTGGGAATATTCCCTGTGAGACCAAAAAACACACAGTGGAAACCCCATCTACAGTTCTATGTTCATAGCAGCACTATTCACAGTAGCCAGAATCTGGAAACAACTAGAGTGCCCAAGAACAGTTGACTGGATAAAGAAACTGTGGTATATCTACACAATGGAACACTATGCAGCTGTTAGGAAAAAGCGAAGTTGTAAAATTTGCCTGTAAATGAATGGACATGGAGAGGATCATGCTGAGTGAAATTAGCCAGAGGCAAAACGACAGATATAGAATGACTGCATTTATTTGCAGGATAAAAAAAAATACCATGATACCAGTATCCAATGTCAGACAAAGCATGGATCAGGAGGTTTATCAGTGGGTAAAGCCTACTGCAAACGTGTGGGAATCAGAGGTTATGAAATACAGAGAAAGGAACAGTGTACTAATAATTATAGTAAATGATAATATCAGTGTAGAACTGAGCATTGAAAGTAGGCAAAAGGACATACATGATAACGTCTAGATGTATGTATTGCAAGTCATGTGTAAGAGAATGGAGGGAGCAGGGGGAGAGAGAGAGAAGTGAAAATTGTCTGCCATAGATGCAGGGTGGGGAGGGGGGAAATCAGAGGACATTGGTGGTGGGAAACAGGAACTGGCGGGAGGGATGGGTGCTGGAGCACTTTATGACTGAAACCCAAATATGAACACTTTTTTAACTGTATATCTCACGGTGGTATAATAAAAAATTCACTTGTATCACTTGTCTTCCCATTGTTCATCGATTTGCTCAAGCAAGCGCCAGTAACATCTCCATTTGTCCTTGTCGCATGCTAGTGTAACCTTAGGGCCTTTGCAAGCTCCAGGAATATGAAAAGTCTCAAACCATTCTTTCAGGTCATGGTAATGAGGTCTATTATTGTTACTGTTTTTGCATATCAAATACAACAAGGATAGCTTGCCAGATTCTGCCGTGTGGGCACTCTTATGAAGGTGCGTTTCAAGCAATGCTGTCTCGTTTGAAGCTGAACCCTTTCCCCTTACAAGATGTGCAATTGGCCATCGTCTCCTAATCGATGTGGGCTTCATAGATTAGAACAACAGGGGGCCGGAGAGATAGCACAAAGGAAGGGCATGTGCCTTGCATGCAGCCAACCCAGGTTTGAAACCCCGGCATCCCATATGGTCCTACATGCACTGCCAGGAGTAATTTCTGAGCACAGAGCCAGGAGTATCCCCTAGCATCGCTATGTATGACCAAAAAATATGCAAAAAAAAAAAAAGAACAACAGAGGCAGGAGTGATATTACAGCAGGAGGGTGTTTGCCTTCCATTAGGCCAAACTGAGTTTGAACTCTGGCATTCCATATGGTCCCCTGAGCATCACCAGGAGTAATTCCTAAGTGCAGAGCCAGGAGTAACCCCTTAGAATGGTTGGTATGACCCAAAAAACCAAAAAAAAAATTTTTTTAATAAAAATTCTTTTAAAAAGTTTATTGCTAAAATCTTGTATGATTCACAGCAGTACTTGTCGGGACTTTCATTCTCTCAGATGTCATATTGTGCTTTTCTTTACCCTACATTTTACTGCAGGCAGAAGCAGGTTAAAAGAATCCCAGGTGGTCTTAGGAAAGAGAAGTCTTACAGAACACTCTCTCAAAGGATGGTGGTGGAGAACTTCATCTAGGAAAGAAACCATGACCAATGGCACTACCCCAGATCAGGAGAGCACCCACCGAAAATACCCAGCAATGCTCAACTCTGGGAATGATGGCCATTTCCTTTTGGGTCTTTATATTCTGGGCACAGCTACATAGAGACTTTAGGTCAAATGTTTCTTAAAATTAGACCATTTTTTTTGTTCCCTATTCAAACTTGACCAAAATCCTCTGATTATATGTACACTTGTTTTATATGTTGGTGGTCACATAAGCAATGCAAAGATCTATACCTGTCTTCCTCCTTGTGAGGGTTGGTCATTCCTGGTAGTGTTAAGAGGATACTGCGGTACCAAAATCAAACCTTGGCCTTCTGCATGCAAAACACATGCTCAGTCCATTGAGTTATCTCCCTGGCTTGCATTATTTATTTACTTTTAAGTTGCTTTATATCATTGGATGAAAGGGAATCTTTGAAAATACTGTGGTATTAGAAAATACAGATACTTAATATTGCTCTTAAGGATGAGAAAAGGAAGGAGACGAGAATGCTTCTAGCCTGACAGCAGACTGGGCTCCATGGGATAAATCCAGAGCCACGGCAGAGCCTGGTAAGTTACCTGTAGTGTACTCTGTATGCCAAAAACAGTAAAAATAATGGACCTCATTCCCAATGAATGGAAACATTACTGGCACTCATTTGAGCAAATCGATTAACAATGAGAAGACAAGTGATACAAGTGAATATTGCTCGATGATAACATTATTATTTTAATTAATTTCGGTCATCTAAGTTCAGGAAATTTTATGAATTAACAAAAATGTTTGAAAGTAACTATGTCTTGTCTTTTTTTTTTTTTTTTTTTTTGCTTTTTTGGGTCACACCCAGCAATGCTCTGGGGTTTCTTCTGGCTCTGCACTCAGGAATCACTCCTGGCGGTGCTCGGGGGACCATTTGGAATGCCGGGATCAAACCGGGCCGGCACGGGCCGGCTGCATGCAAGTCTAACGCCCTACTCACTGGGCTATCGCTCCGGCCCATGTCTTGTCTTTTATTAACTTTTGTGACAAGGTATTCTGTACTTTGCTTTTACCATAGTTATATTTGTCTTTGTCTTACAATTTTAAGTGGTATATTCATTAGTAGCAAAAGAACTAGACTGTTTTCTTCCATGAAATCATTAAATTAATCATTTAAAGCTCATAAATGCACATATATATTATGTAATACAAATAAGTATTACAATAATTCTTTTATATCTATACTTTCAACTGTTTTCTTCTAAAGCTGGTAAGTTTCCTCCTTTGGATAGATTTTAAAAATATCTCCAATGGCTGGAAAAATAGTACAGCAGGCAGGGAATTTGCCTTGCACAGTGCCTACCTGGGATCAGTTCCCAGCACCTCATCTGGCCCCCAAGCACCACTAGGAATGATCCTTGAATGCAGAGCCAATAGTAAGACTTAAGCCAAACCTTGCTGGGTGTGACCCAAAACCAAATATAAACAGATAAAAACATTTCCAGCACCTACGTATAATAAAATACATAAATTAACAGTTTTTTTCTTCTCTGATAACTTGGTTTGGCATCACATTGAGTCATTGAAAATAATTTATACAAAAAATACAGACAACAAAAAATTACTTCCTTCAAATAGGATTATTACAAATGTGATCTCTTGAAAAGAGAAAGAATAGAAGAAAAACTTCGTACACAAATGCCCACACTCATATAAATGCACACACACACCCAAGACTAAAATCCTAGTCAAAAGCTATATTTCATAAAAGAGAATTATAGTAATGTTGATGGTTTGCCAAAACCTCAAGCAGTGACAAAATCCACAGAGTGTCCTGAAAGGGATGCCTTTGCAAAACCATGCCTTTCCAGATGCTTTAGATTAGAGATGTTTAAAAACACATGGCAGCATTAGTTTGGTTTAGAATTCATAGTTAACTCAGTAGATAAAATAATGCAAATCTGAAACCCTAGCTTGTGTATCAGAAAAATCATCAAATCTTATGATTGCTCTTAGGGGAGGTTGGTATGTGATGTGTTGATTTTTAAATTATCTAATTGAAATAATAAAATTAAGCAAGAAGGAGTAAAAGAGGATTTAAAATACAAGAGTATAAGTAAAAACTTTCTTCTCTGTAGAATATTTATTCCTTTAAGCTGTCATATCCAATCAATTTGTCGGGGATTCGACAGCCAATTGTCATTTCCTGAGATAAACTATGTAAAGAGGTTGTGTTACAGAGACAGCATAAAAATGGGGAAAAAAATCATTCCAGAGCATGATGCAGAGAGAAGCCAAAATTGTCCAAAACACCCACAAAGTATTGCCAGGATTCCCTCACCTTGCAAAGAATCTCAGAGAAGCATTTTACAAACTAGTAAAGTGCTCCCCATGACATGTTCAGCATTGCCCCACACGTACTAGTTCTAGAAGGGTATCTCTTGGTCTGCTTTTTAGTAAATTGTCTTACTTGTGCTTTTCAAGCTTAGTAGGGACATTGTGTGAATAGTGATGTCACACTGTGCTCTCTGGCTACAAGATGTATAACTGACCACAGGACTCCAAAAAACCCCATCTCTAAAAGCTGCTCCAATTGTCTTTCTATGTCAAAACCCAAAAGTATCCCCATCCTCTGATCCCATAACTGGGCAACAGGCAAACTCCTGGAAATGAGCTTGTACATGGGCGCTGTATTGATTTAATGATGTATATTTATCATATGTTCTACCTGCCACACAAATAAAAGCTTTCAGTAATGCTAAAATTGCTACTAGAAAAATGTTCATTTGAGAGCTTAATGCCTTTCAGAAAATATGGAACAAACATCTTAAAAAATAGAAACAAACGTTTCCAAACAGCATTTGATGGGCTTGACTCTCAAAAAGTGGCACAGTCTTAGTCCCACCCCCCCACACTCCCAGAAATGAACACATTTGGGGCATTTTTCTAAGTATAAAAACTAGAATTGTACTTAGTAATGGCTGGAAAACTATCGACAATCAAAGTAAATGGTCTCTGTTAGCAGTGAAGTAAATAACACACGTGCACACACACACACACACACACAAATATGTGGAAGGGGGCAGAGTCTACACAGAATTTTGGTACCCCTGGCTATTTCTTTTACAAATTTAATTATGTTTTGCAATAGAGAAATTGTATTAGCCTATTTTAATTTCTTATAAGTATCTCTTGCTTATATGTAGTTATATGTAGTTCTATACCCACTGAATATCTATACCCAGAGATTGTACTTTTGTTTCATCTTCTAATCATTTCCCTAAGTAATAAGACTATAAACTCTAGCTAAGTCAAATAATTTTTAAGATGGTTTAATGTGTTCTTCTATAGAGAGAGGGCATGGGGATATTCTATTTGCTTTTCTTTTTTATGTGTTTCTCACATTTATGTAAGTTAATGTTTGTTTCCATGTGGCCAATTAATATATTGGATTGTAAAATTAACGTATTGAATTGCAAAACTTTGAAGAAATGGTCCTGGTGCCCTAGGTCATCTGCCTCCTCTATCTGAATGTTCTCAAACTATTCTCTTCCGTAAAATGTTCTTTTTTGTTTTGTTTTTTTGGGAGTCAGACCTGGCGATGCTCAGGGGTTACTCCTGGCTCTGCACTCTGGAATTACTCCTGGCAGTGCTGGGAGGACCATATGGGATGCTGAAGATTGAAACCCGGTCGTCCGCATGCAAGGCAAATGCCCTCCCGCTGTGCTATCCCTGAAACATTCTTATCTTGTCTGAATGTCACTCGTACCCCTGTCCCAGGGAAGAACATTACATCTCTAGTCTATGTTGGAGAATTTCCCCGTGTACTTACAGCAACATGGAATCCCATCCTAAAGAATTTTTTTGTTGACAGAGGCAAATTGTCACCTTGCAATATCGAGTACAGCACTATCACTATCACTATCTTCCCGTTTATCATCAATTTGCTAGAGCGGGCCCCAGTAACATCTCCATATGTCCTATCTCATGCTAGTAGAGCCCAAGGGCATCTGCTTGCTCCAGGAACATAAAGAGCCTCAATCCATTCCAGAATGAGGTCTATAATTGTTACTGGTATTTGGCATATCAAATACAACACGGGTAGCTTGCCAGGCTCTGCCGTGCAGGTAGCATACTCTTGCAGTCATCTCTAAGTCCAGCATTTATTGATGAACCGCCACGGGAGCCGGGCTGTGATAGGCTGGTCTGCTGGGTGGAGTTTGACGAGAGAGAAGTCTGGATGTGGAAAATGGAGGTCCTCATGGAGTGGGGGTCGTCTGGCTTGTTGCAAGGCTCTGCTGGGGTGGCGGGCCAGGGCTAGAGTCCGCCATTGCTCCTGGGCACCTCGTGAGCGGCTGGGCACAGGGAGAGCAAGTAGCAGCTCTGCCCCATGTCTGTCTCTGGATCAGCATACTTGAGTACAGCAAGTTTTCAGAAATAGACCTGGCTTTTTGGTGCTCTGGGATGAGAATGTGCATATATGAATGCCACCCTTCATTCACTTTCCCTTTATTTCTTATCATATTAGTCTGTACCTAGCTTCATTTAAAATCATTTCATGAAAGTTATAAGCCTTATTGCCATTGAAACTATTAAAAAAATATTCACTTTGGGTGAAAATTTTAGGGGAAAGGAAAGATCTAACCTTCTATTCACCCCTTTCCCAAGCAACACTGTGATCAAGCCCTCTATGTGTTTTATGACATTTTCCTTAACACTGTTGATCAAGTTTTAAAACTTGCTGGATTTCTAGATTTTATTTCGCTAAATTTTCTCCCTAAACATGGAAATCTTCTGAGATAGACAGACTCCACATACAAGTCTTTAGCCTTTAGGGCTTTACAATATGTACTCCCATTCGTGTAAGAGATTTAAACCAAATTTTCAAAAGTATCACAAGTTTGAACAACATGGAGAAAATCAGGCTCACTAAATGAGACTTTGACAACTAAATGAATTTTTTAAACACCAGAATTACTTCCAAATTTTGCCTTTTAACATCTAGGCATTTTTGTTATCAGGCCCGGCCCGCTAATATGTTATCTGCCGGTTTTGGTGATTGTCATAGAAATTAAAAAAATATAACATCAATAGTATGTGTTAATATGACTGATAATTAAACCTCAAGGTTGATAATTTTAATGAAAAAGTAAGAACATTTATGGTTTACATATTGTATTACACTGATGAACATTTATAAAATGGATTATGGACTTCAATTCTATACATTCCCCAATACTATTAACTTAGTTAGAAAATATTTTTTAAAGGAAAATATATTAATAATTTCAAAATTGGTTGATTTTTGTGTCCTTGAATAATGTTAAAGAGTAGGAGATACTTTTGAACTTCTCATATCTATACTATTTCAAAATGAAATTTACATATTGTCTTTAAAATATTTAGAGATAATTTAATGTTATCAATATCCTGAGTACTTATCTTGACGGATCAAGACTGTTGAATCTTGATCATGAATAGAATAAATTTAAGTCATAAATACATTATTACTCTCAATCTCAAAACTCTTCAAGGCAAGGAAACAAACGTATAGAGCAGGGGAACTATTTATAAGGCTTAAGATGCATGCAGGCCAGCACCTGACTAGGGTTTGATCTCCAGCACCACATGGCTCGCAAACATAGCTCAGCTTGGTGTTTCTCTGAAGGGCCTTAAATGCAACAGGCTGACTCTTGTGGTCCACAGCACTGCAAGACCTAAGCTGTACCATGTCCTTGTGTGAACCGTGTCCATATTCTGTACCATGTACTGTGCTCTCCTATTGAACCACCCACCCAATTAGCTAAGATCACCTTGAGTGGACCCCAGATTCCCAAAGCACTATGTGCAAGGGCCAAAACACCCAACCAGTTAAATGGATTGGAGAGGGAGCTCAGTTCAGTGGGAGAGTGTATGTTTGCATATATGAGCCCTGGTTCCATCTCCACTACCCCACACATATGAATATAAAACAGAGAAAATAATATACTGGTATTGCATTTGATTCCTACTGAAAACTTTCAGAGATGAGAGGTCAGTTTGTTTATATCAATAATTCTTGGTCAGTAGAAATTAGAAAAATATCAAAATGGAAATGAAAGAAGATAGAATAAATACTTTAATTTTAACCTACAATAAGCAGTCAGTTTGATGACACGCTACACCAAAAGAAAACAATATGTTTCTATGTTTAAAAAAAAAAAGAATTTTACTGCCTGGTTCACAAGTACCAAGATAAGAAAAATGATGCCCTGGAAAATAGGCAATATCAGTTCAAACAAAGCTTAATATAAATGCCAAGACCTAGATTCATTTTGTATCTATCCAAAGCCTGATTGCTTGAAGGCTGAATTCTATTCTCTCTCACTCTCAGCCTGAAGGCCTAAAATTCACTTCACTAGTTCAGCTAGTTCAGTTACCACCTGTGTCCCAAAAAAGTTAAGTCAGACCAAAAGGAAAGGAGGCTCGCAGGGCTGCCCTAGATACATAAGGCATACAAACATACATACATACATACATACATACATACATACATGCATACATACATACACTCAAGCTGCTCTATTTATTATTCCACTAGGGAATGCTCTGCCCTTGAAGACTGATTCGATGAGGGCAGGATCGCAGGCAGCAGGTATGCCATGAACAACAAACCCATATTCTTAACATATGTTTAATTTGAGTAACTCTCCTCTAAAATAGCTCTTGATTTTAAGTCCACATCCTGATTTGCCCACTCTTGTTACCGTTTTCTGCTGCCTGTTCTGAATTAATCCTTTGAGGTGGTCATTCCCCCGGAAAGAAAAAAAGGAAAATGAGAAGAGAGATGCAAAGTGGGGAATGTGAATGAAAGAGAATGGGAGAAAGCAAAGGGAAGGGGATCATTAAGGAGAGTCTGTTTTCATGAGCTATGTTTTCTTTGAGCTGTGAAAGACAGGAGAGGAAGGAGAAAACAGAAAAAGGCACTAGAAAGGTTATCCATCAATACCCTGACAAAAGAATGAAAAGCAGTTTTTGCAATAGAACTCAATTTACAAAGATTATTCTGATTCTCTGTCTTACTTCATCTCAAAGAATTGATCTAATCTGAAAAGTGATTAAAAATATTAGAATAGTTTCCTGAGTATAGAAGTAAATTATTAGGGCCGAGCAATAGTCTAGCTGGTAGAGGCGTTTGCCTTGCATACGCCCGCCATGCTGGCCGGTTCAATCCCAGGCACCCCATATAGTCCCTCAAGCACCACCAGGGAGTAATTCCTGAGAGCAGAGCCAGGAGAAACCCCTGAGCATTGCCAGTGTGTGACCCAAAAAAAAAAAAAAAAAAAAGAAGTATATGATTAAATTCACTGTCAAAGTCAATGTTAGAACTCAGATAATTTGGATTATATTTTATATAATGATCATGTCATTGGGTTGTCTAAACATTCTTTATTAAAGTAATGATTCCTGATTCTTGCTTTTCATCAACAGAAATTATTTTATTTTATTTTGTTTTTTTGCTTTTTGGGTCACACCCGGCAATGCTCAGGGGTTTCTCCTGGCTCTGCACTCAGGAATTACTCCTGGCGGTGCTTGGGGACTATATGGGGTGCCTGGGATTGAAACCGGGCCAGCATGGGCCGCCACATGCAAGGCAAACGCCCTACCCTCTGGACTATCGCTCTGGCCCCAATCAACAGAAATTATTAAAGTTTATAAATATTAGCCACCTTGCTGTTATTTGTAAATTTCCAAAGTGGGCTTGTGGTTTTCTTGTGTATGTGTGTATGTTGCATGTGATTTTGAATTTAAATACATATTCTGCCTTGTAGCTATTAACTCTTTAGCACACTACATTTTTCTTAAGTGTATTTTCAGCTCAGAGAATCATGCAACTTTGAAATACTTAATTTAGAATATATTATAACATAAAGTGGGAATATCTTATACTATTAAATAGAAAATAGTAAAGTATTATGGTGATATATGTCATTAAAATCATTTCCTATTCTTATGTCTGTATATATGCTTGCATTTATATACTAATTTAGTTATGTACTCTATTAATTCCAAGTTTTCCTAGGTGCACCAATTGGTTTTGAAAATAAGACCATGCTAAAAATATAAATCATATTTCAATTGATCTCACCTAATTTGCAACTTAATTTTTATGAACTCTTCAAATTACTCCCCTTTTTTATCCTGGGATTTCCAGAGGAGATTAAAAACTATTGATAAGAAACAATACAAGAATTGTTTGTGATAATAAAAGCAACTTAATGGAACATTAACATCCCATCCTGTGGCTTTCCCCTATGTCTAACCCCATCAGGTACTCAAGGTTGTTGCTCACTATGTCTAAATTGATTTTTACCACCACATAATGGTTTCCATTGCTGCAGCATCATTGTGAATGATCATGCTCCAGAACCTCGAACAGTCCAGCAAGTGGCTTTTGGAACTGAAGTCAATCAAATTAGGGCACATTCCATGAAGAAGGAAACAGAATGGCTCTTTCCCAGAAGTGCATTTTTTATCTCAAGGAAACCTAATCAGTGCAAAGTGGTAATCTGCAGTCTCTTGAAAGCCCTAATATTTATATTTTATCAGTAGCACCTTAACACAAACAGAATTTGGCAAACCTGCTACATTAATCTGCTGTTCATGACTACCAAAATTAACATCACAGCTTAGACCCACACCTGAGTGCTACCAATTTTACTTCATGCTTAAAATATAGTGATCTTTACTTCAACACCTGACACACTGCACTTTGTCTAAAAAGAATGAAACATATACTACTGTACCAAAAAACTAGGGTAGATATCAGTGTCATGATCGTGAATATGGTGTATGCCTGTCAGAAATTAATCTTCTTCCCTTAGGGCTAAAGCTAAAGGAAGTGATCTGAGGTAGTTTGCAATCATCAAAGCTATAATAATTAGTGCATATCTTACCCAGAATACATTTCACTGAGATGTCTTAAGGCTTAGTGTGGTAGTCCGAAAGATTGAAAGTCTGGTAGAAATAGGGGGAGTTTAGTTAATTTGTGAAAATACCTTTGGAAGTCTAAGCTAGCTTATATTAGAAGGGAGAGGACCTCACATGAAGAATATCTACCTCCCACCTCCAGATCCTGCAAATGGTTTGGGGATGGTTGGTGAACCACAGGTATGCCTAAGACTGGTTTCTATTAGGCAGGGAAAACTAGAAGCTTCACTTTTCCTCATCCTTGCTATGGAACTAAACCAATAAAGTCAGTTGCTATTTGGAATAGTGAGTGAGTGTGCTGTACGTTTGAGGAGAAAATGTTCCTGGGGAGGGACTGACCAATAGAGGCCACAGAAGGGCTCTTTGGGGAGAGCAAAGCTAGAGGACATGCAGGTAATGCAAGAATCAATAGCAACTCTGTTAACATCATTAAGTTAAGCCTACCCTAAATCAAAGTCATAAGGAAACCTTACCTTTGCATGTGCATATATTTTGACATTCCACAAATAAAACATGTAGTTCAACAGCTGGCACAAAGACTATCTACACAAGACAGTATTCTATAGAAGAAAAAATACCTAAGTGAGGTTTGTATTGCCAGATGCTTGGCATCATGTAATCAAAACATTTTGAATGTGTTATAAAATAGTCTTCCAGATGTGTGACAACTTATAGCTAGCTATAGTCCTAATCCATGTTTTGAAAGGATAGAGGTGAATAAAAACTGAAGGAGTCATTCACGTTATATAGAAAACTGAAACTTATATTGCCTTCCTGGTCTGATTATCTTGAGGGAAAAAGTAGTTTTATTTCTCTCTCTCTCATTTTTTGACTTTGAACCAATTTATTCAACTCTGTATTTGACTCAACAAATATAGACACACGACAGTATCAAGCATTTGCCATATGAAAGATATTATTGCCACCAAGTTCTGACATTTCTTGGTACAGGTAATTACATAAAAATTCAGTTTTATTCTGTGTTTACCTGACTTCTTGATATTAAATATTATTATTTCCATCTATGTCAGTTTGCCCAGTTTTAAGTTTGTCAGTTTGAAGGCGCATGTACAAAAATAGGCAAAAAAATTAGGCAAATAAAATACAGTAGAGATATTACCTTTGAATTATATTCTCCCATATAAATTCACATAATTAAGTGGTTGTTAAGTACTATATTAAAACCACCTCAGGATGTTTGTGCCAGTGGGTACTAAATATTTAATTATCTACTGGAACTGTGGAACAGACACCCAGGAGAATTTACACCACACAAGTTCTCCAGAATTAGTTTCTCTAGAGCATAGAGAGATACTGTTTTGTATTTTTCACTTGATCACTTGATCAAGTAAAACTATGGACTTTGATATTATAGTCATTGGCAATTTAAGGTATCACTGAAACTTTTAAAAGATAAGAGTGCCTGGGGCATCAAATGGTTAAGTCTTGTTGCATATCTTTCTAGTTCTCAATACTGTTCTCTTTGTGTCAATATACTCTAGCACAGTATTCAGTACATATTATATGCCAGGCATAATCTGGTCAAAATTATTTCCAGTTACTCTTTGACATCAGTTATGTCTGTTACATGGACAGA
>JAJIBD010038945.1:0-106529 GCA_021461705.1 Cryptotis parvus | reverse complement strand
CCCTACTCCATTGGGCCCGCCATTTTCCACATCCGGACTTCCCTCTCATCACAACTGCACACCCAGCAGACCAGACTATCACAGCCCGGATCATCCACAGCCACCCTGCAGCAGTTTTTTTTTTTTTTTTTTTTTCAATCCGGACCAGGTATGCTGAACCAGACACTCTCAGACATGGGCAGAGCTGCTACTTGCTCTCCCCTGTGCCCAGCTGCTCGTGAGGCGCCCAGGAGGCATGGCAGGTTCTAGCCCTGGCCTGCCACCCAGAAGAGCCTCACAACAAGCCAGATGACCCCCGACTCCATGGAGGCAGCCATTTTCCACATCTGGACTTCCCTTTCATCACAACTCCACCCAGCAGACCAGACTATCACAGCCCTGCTTGAGCGGCCACTAGTGGCCATGTGTTCATCAATATATGCTTTATTTAGAGGTGACTACAACTGTATGCCACCTGCATGGCAAGCCTGGCAAGCTGCTCGTGTAGTATTTTATATGCCAAATACCAGTAACATTTATATTAGGTCATTCCCGTGACCTAATATAATGGTTTGAGGCTCTTTATGTCCCTGGAGCAAGTGGATGCCTTTGGGTTCTACTAGCATGAATCAGGAAATACGGAGATATTACTGCCCACTCTAGCAAATAGATGATTAACGGGAAGATAGTGATAGTGATAGTGACTAGAGAAATTGCTCTATTGACTAAGCATCTGATTTGTCTGCAGGAGATTCATATTCAATCCTCAGGCACAGTGAGGTCCCCTAGATATGCTGTAAGTGACCTAAGTGACCCCCGATCACTAAGCTATAGAAAACCCTAAGCACCCCCAGGTGAAGTCCAGAAATGAACAAAAGACAATATGCCTTTCTTTTTACTAAAAAACAGAAAACAGCAGCTGGAGAGAAAGGATAAGAGGCAATGCCCTTGTCCTGCCACAGCAGACCAGACTTGGATCCCCAACATGCCAATTACTCCTGTGGTCTGCCAGGAGTAACCCCTGAGCATAGAGCCATGAATAAGATATGAACACTGCTGGGTGTCATCCAAAATCTAACAATATGTAAGTATATCCAAAGAGAGATATAATATCATCATCATTTCTAATACAGATTGTCTCATCACAAAACTTGGCCTCATACTTGGCACTAATACAGTCTTCACCTCATGTTCGTTGTCAAGGCAAATCAATGTCTATTAGAGCAACACTAGTTTAGACAAGAGCAAGACGATATTCCTTTCTTCAGAGAACTTTCTGAACATTGAATTTATTCTATAATTTTCCCTCCACAGGGAGAAGAGTGTGAACTCAATTTTTCGCGACCACAATTATGCAGTCAAGTTTCCCATTGGGGAAATTGCAGGGGTCAGCACTCCAGAGTGCAGTGGTTAAGCCTCGCCCTGGGAAAACCACCTCTGTGGTCATGGTATCTCCCCTGCCACCTAAGTATAATCTTTGTGTCTTTCATGGTATCTATCATAATATCAGACAATGAAACATTTCTAAGTGAACACTAATGCCTGTATTGTTAAAAATAATAAAATTTAACACTTTGGTTTGCAACCATGAAAAATAAGACATTTCTCCAGGCATAGGAGTATATTTTCACAACACAGATACAAAGTTAGACAGGGAGCATGTGCAATTTAATGGATAACAAAGATAATACTGAAGTCTGATAAAATAAAAAACATTATTTCTAAAGATTTTTTGTAGACTGTGACTATTTATTTTATAACCCTATTGAAAGAGACCATTACCTTCAAAACCTGTCTTATAAGAATTAAGTAGCATCCAAATTACTCACTCAAAAGACAAAGAATGAGGGGTATCTCTTCTTAATTACAAGCTCAATTATTCCACATTATAAGGTTCTATTTTTTAGAAGTTGAGCAGTATATCCTATTTTGTCATTTAATGCAAGTATATTACTCACACCCTAAGTATAGGTAACATCAATTGCCAACTGTAATCTAACACTTATTTATATATAGATTTTTAACTTGAAACATTCTGTGTAATTATGCCACCCACACAAGAATGAACAGAAATGCCCTTTGTATACAAATGGGGGTTATTTAAACAAAGAAAAACAAAGTATAAAAATACTCTCTGATTTCAGAAACCTACCTGTTTTGCAATGTGATTCACATTCCCAAATTGCCACTGTTTCTGCCTTTCATGCAAGTTATTTTTAAGCTCCTTTAAGATCAACTCAGCATCTTAAAAGGTAAAGTTTATTTATTAAAAAACCTACAATAACTAGTTAAATAACCCTCTAGTGAGGTTATTAAAGTCATTTTAATCAACTATGGTTGATGTTTATATAGTCATCTTCTTGTGACAGTAATGCTAACATAAACCTCAATGAATTTTTTTTCAACCTTGGTCATAGGCACAATGAACACTTTGTCATTTCCAACAAAGAAATCAGGATACTCAAGAGATAGTGTATAGATATTATTAACCTCTGCTAATCTATTTTATAAAGTTTTTAAAACATAATATAAACTTGGATTATGTTTTAAAATTTTTGTATTTATTAGTCATTTTAGCATTTCTGTGAGTTGGTGTGAATGTGGTGAATAAGGGATAAACCAAAAAACAGTTGCCAAAAAATTTTGATGAATACTATGAAGAATGAAATATACATATATTATAAAATATTCCTTAGTGAACAAGATTTATTATTACATGCTTATCAGAGAGCAATGAGGGTTAGCCTACAAATAAAGATGCTTCAATCATCAAAATTATCATGCTTTAATTGTGCCCCAAAAAGCATCAAAGGAGAATTAGTAAAAATTTTGTAAAGATGACATGCATGATTAAAATAATGTTTTAAGTCATTAAACTTAATAGAACAAACTTCACAGTTAATACCTACCTTGCTAGAAATCCTTAACAAGATTATCGAAAGTCCCTTATGTCTTCTGAAGATTCATTTATGACTAAAATAATAAGAAGTCATTAGTTTTGCATCAAGGCTGAAAGATAGACAATCATGAGACTGAACTCTGACTAAAAATTCAGGTCCCAGGTGAAACATTAAATATGACAAGGATGTTAACAGCCAATAATAAAAATGGTCTTGTCATGCCTCTGTTCAATAAATGTTTATGACACAGTTATTGGATCTACTCAAAACACTGAAAGAAGAGAAATATGGTTTTAAGTCATCTTGACATTGAATCCTCCTTTATCAAAAATTGAAAAGAAATTTTACAAAGAATGTCAAACTAATAAAGTGAAGTGTTTATTTTATCATCACGGTAATTAATCTTGCACGAGAAATTTTCCAGTTTCAGGGAGGTGAAAATAAAGCAATTGTATATGGAAGCAAAGGACAGTCTATTATATTTACTGGTACAGAAGATATTCTTAAAAACTGATCATTTGATTCAAAACAGTGACCTAACAAAAATTAACCATAATAGAATTATGGTCTTCTAGGCCCGCGCCTCTGAGGGGTCCCGGAAGCAGCGGATGTGACTCGCCCACCACACTAGCTACCATTTTTGCTGTCGGCGCTGCGAACGGCCTCAGACCAGATCAACAGAGCAAAGCCAGTTTGAGCCCAGGTTGCGCGGCCGCTTGCGCGTGCCACTAAAATAGTGAAACAGTGATGTCTTTTAATGCTTGCATTCAACGAAGTGCGGAAAGTTTGTTGGGAAGGAGATATAAAGAGGAAAGAAATGACATACAGAACTCGCCAAGTAGTTGAGGTGCGGGAGCGGGGAGGGAGGTGGGGTCATTGGTGATGGGAGATGGGTTTGGGCGGAGGGGTGCGTGTTGGAACACTGTAGAACCAAAGCTCTACCTAGCATCTTTCAATAAAAAAAGGTGGAATCTTCCACAAAAAAAAAAAAAGATTATGGTCTTCTAAAAAGCCACTTATGATAAAATATGAGCATTTTTATCGCTCGAGCAAATCGATGAATAACGGGATTCAAGTGATCAAGTGATGAGCATTTTTAATTCTGCTCCTATCATATTTTACTTGATTTTGTTTCATTTTCGTGTAATTAATAAACAGAAAAATAATTGTGTGATATTTCAAATAATTTAAACCTAAATTATCACTCCCATCTACAGTATTCTCATCTGATGAGAATGCTATTCGAGTCTCCCAAAGAGGAATCAAAAGAGCAATGCTAGGAATATCACACCTCACTCATGTGAAAGAAGGAATCTGGAGCTCTGACCTCTGTCACTGCTCCAGAGTCAGGGATGCTGTCTTGTTTGCCAAGGCATCAAAAAATCAGATGGGCTGGACATGTAAAGCGATTTGGAGACGACCGCTGGACTAGAGCCGTTACCGACTGGATCCCATGGGATGTCAAAAGATCACGTGGCTGCCACCTACAAGATGGTCAGACTTCTTCGTCAAGACCCTTAATGAACGGTTTGAGGCTTTGTATTCCTGAAGCAAGCAGATGCCATTGGGGTACACTGGCACGTGATAGGGTCAAATGGAAATATTACTGGTGCCCGCTCGAGAAAATCGACGAATAACGGGATGTCCAGTGATCAAGTGATCTACAGTATTAATTTTTTGCTTTTCCCACATCACTCTTAACTCTGACGGACCTCAGATTTTCTTGTAATTATATATTATGAGGCTACATTATAACTTAAAAAAAGATACTTTCAAGTATTCTCAGTTTGGAATTCAGTACTCTGCAGTGGCATGGCACTTGTCCAAATATCCAAGTTCTGTGTTTTCCAGAACCATTTCTTTTTTTTTTTTTTTTGTAATATTTTATTATACCACCATGAAATATACAGTTACAAAGATGTGCATGTTGGTTTTCAGTCATACAGTGTTCCAGCACCCATCCCTCCACCAGTCATCTTGGTCTTATGGTTGGTGAAGGACAAGCCTGAGTTGTGAATGCTTTTCCCGACTTCTGCTATATCAGCCAGTATTGCTGCTCTTCTCTCTTTGAGGTCTTCCTTTATTGGTACTCTGTACTGCTTTGAGAGCTTGATGTTAGCTTATGGTTGCCTGAGGCTTGCCATGTTGGTGAATGAGCTTGAGAGCCATGCCATGTTGGTGAATGAGTTTGAAAGTTTTTGAAGACAGGCATCATTTGTGGCTTTCTTTCTCTCGGCATTCCTCACACAATCATGGAGGTGCTGAACCAGTCGATTGTATTCTTTGTCATATTGTCAATGATGACATCTTCCCATATATTTATTTTATATCGCACAAGCCCAGCTCAGGTACGCCTGATCCAGAGACTCACATACATGAGGCAGAGCTGCTACAGGCTCTCCCTGTGCCCAGCTGATCTCGAGGCACCCGGGAGGGAAGGCGGGTTCTAGCCCTGGCCCGCCATCCCAGCAAAGCCTCCCAAGAAGCCAGAGGAACCCCCAGAGGAACCATGAGGGTCGCCATTTTCCACATCTGGAGTTCTCTCTCGTCAGAGCTCCACCCAGCAGAAGAGCTGATCACAAGCCTGGCTCGGTTCATCAATAAATGCATGAGATGAGAGGTGACTAAATAGTATCCCACCCTCATTGCAGAACCTGGCAAGCAACCCGTGTCGTATTTGACATGCCAAATACCAGTATCAATTATAGACCTCATTCCCATGACCTGATGGAATGGTTTGAGGCTCTTTATGTTCCTGGCGTGAGCAGATGCCCTTGGGCTACACTAGCATGTGACAGGACATATGGAGATGTTACTGGTGCCCACTGGAGCAAATCTATAAACAACATAAAGACAAATGATACAAGTGACACAAGTGATAGCCCGGAAATAAATGCAGTCATTCTATAGCTGCCCTTTTCCTCTGGCTAATTTCATTCAGCATGAGTAACGCTCAGGGGCTACTCCTGGCTCTGCACTCAGGAATTACACCTGGCGGTGCTCAGGGGACCATATGGGATGCCGGAGATCAAACCCAGGCTGGCACAGGCCGGCCGTGCAAGGCAAATGCCCTACCCGCTGGGCTATCACTCCGGCCCCTATAGGCAAATTTTCTAACTTCATTTTTCCTAACAGTTGCATAGTATTACATTGTGTAGATGTACCACAGTTATTTTTTTACCCAGTCATCTGTTCTCGGGTACTCTGGTTGTTTTCAGATTCTGTCTATTGTGAATAGTGTTGCTATGAACATAAAAGTGCAGATGGTGTGTTTCTGCTGTGTGTTTTTTAGCCGCCCAGGTTATATTCCCAGGAGTGGTATGGCTGGGTCAAATGGGAACTCAATTTCTAATTTTTGGAGGAATGTCCATACTGTTTTCCAAAAGGGCTGTACCAGTCAACATTCCCACCAACAATGGATGAGAGTTCCTTTCTCCCCGCGTCCACACCAGCACCAGTTGTTCTTGCTCTTTTGAATGTGTGCCCATCTCTGTGGTATGAGATGATACTTCATTGTTGTTTTGATTTGAATCTCCCTGATGATTAGTGATGATGAGCATTTTTTCATATGCCTTTTAGCCATTAGAATTTCTTCTTTGTCAAAAGGTCTGTTCATTTCTTCTCCCCCATTTTTTGATGGGGTTGGCTGTTTTTTTCTTGTGTCATTCTACCAGTGCTTGATATATCCTGGATATTAGCCCCTTATCAGATGGGTATTGAGCGAATATTCTTTCCCACTCTTTGGACTGTCTTTGTATCTGATTCACTGTTTCTTTTGATGTGCAGAAGCTTTTAGTTTCATATAGTCCAATATGTTTACCTTTGCTTCCAAGAACCATTTTTTTATCTGTCTCTTGCCAAGCCCCGAAAGTATTGTTTTGACTGTTTTGAATGAAGGTAGTGTTACAAGTGTCTTTTTCGACTAAATTTTATTGGGCCGTTAGAGTAGACATCAAGAAGTGAAACTTGGGGCCGGAGCGATAGTCCAGCGGGTAGGGGCTTCAATCCCGGCTTCCCATATGGTCCCCCAAGCACCGCCAGGAGTAATTTCTGAGTGCAGAGACAGGAGTAACCCCTGAGCATTGCCGGGTGTGACCCAAAAAGCAAAAAAAAAAAAAAGTGAAACTGTTGAGTCATGTGGAAACTCAATTTTTTAAAGCTTTTTAATTTATACCACCATGAAATATATAATTACAAAGATGTTCATGGTTTGGTTACAGTCATATAGTGTTCCAGTACTCATCTCTCCACCAGTGCATATTTCCCACTACCAATATCCCCTGACTCCCTCCCTCCTCTCCCAGCCTGTCCCTATGGCAGGCATTTTGCCCCTTCTCTTGCATTACATACACTTAGGGGTTAACATGTATATCCCTTTACCTATATTCAGTGCTCAGTCCTAGTCTGGTGTTACCATTTCCAACAATTATTAGAACTTCTGGTCCCTTCTTTTTACTTAACCTTGACTCCCACACACTTGTGGTAGTTTCCAACCATTTTAAAGACCTTCTGGTCTACGTTTTCCTGGCCTTGGATATTAGTTTCATACTATATTTTATATCCCACAAATAAGTGCAGTCAAGAAAAAAAATTATAAAATAGATTAATAGAGGTTAAATTTTTAAGAAGTGTGCATATTGTTTTCTAAAAAGGGTTTACCCTGTCAAAATCCCTTAGGTAGAATACAGCCAGCACACAGGTCACCCCTGGGAAGCACTGGTCTTAGCAGAGGCAGATGGCTACAGGTCTTCCTTTCCTCTGATTTCAGGGAGGCAACAGAGAGGGGCTGGCTAAGCTTAGGGCTTACTTGGCAGTTTTTGGAAGTGATCCCTCTGAGAAGTTTTATTTGCTATGAACATTCAACTTAGGTCTCTGGCACGAGGCTATCCAAAGTGTCCAGAGGTTTTGCAGGACACAATTGATTTACTTGAGAACTGCTAGTGGCCACTTGGTATTAAAGCATCCATCTTCAGAAATTAAAAGTATGATTAATACATCATGGGAGTGCTATTCAGTGATAAATCTTACTTGTCCTTGGTTTTCAGAGAAGTGGTAAATGAGCAACTCATTACAACTCATTACAAAATTTATAGCATCTCAATATTTTTCCAACAATGGTCTCCTTCCAGTCATATTTCCCTCTTGTGTTTTCTCCACCCGGCCATACCTGTTGGCTCTTAGTCTCACGCTATGCCACCTGTTATGCAGTTTCCGCCTGTACTCCCTTGCTCCCTTGGAATATCTCGGAGAACCCAATGTGGGTTCATCCGACCCCTGATTGAGAAACTAATCATATACTAATATATATGAGAAACTAATGTATATATAATATATATATAAAGACACCTTTTCTAGAGCCCACATCTTTCTCTCAGCCTTATCTATTTCTTCCATATTTTAATGACCAAAACCTGAAAACCTGTAAATAATGTTTGATTCTTTTACAAATCATTCCCCTAAAAGAATCAATTAATTATATCAAAATAATGAATAGTTTAATCTGTTATCTCTCCTGAATAAGGACTATGTTTTTTAAGAGGGTGTAGGGCAAAGATTTTCTAACTTGGTTACTCAGTAGAATCATTGTGAAAACACAGAATATCAAAAATAGGAAGCCATTACCAGGAACTGTGATTTAAAGCTAGAAAGATAGTACAGAGGGCAAGGAGATTGTCTGGAATGTAACTGATGGGGTTCAATGTCCAGTATCCCTTTTGGTCAGGAGTAATACCTGAGCACAGAGCTGAAATTAGCCTTGACCAACACCAAGTGTGGTCCAAAAAAAAAAAAAACAAATGAGCAATAGCACATAAAAAAATCTTAGAAACTGTTACACTAACACTTACCTTTGTAAGCCAATTATCTGCTGGTATCTGACATCTACCCCAACAAATATTTCCTTCATCTTTATTATCTAGTTTAGGCACATTTTTTGTAACATTATCATTTCCTTTCTAAATAAACAATTTAAATTAGCATCCGTAGGTTGGTTCTTTTGTGTGTGTGTGTGTGTGTGTGGTGGGGTGGGCACACCTAGTGAGACTCAGGGCTTACTCCTCTCTACACTCAGGAATCGCTCTTGGCAAGGCTCAGGGTGATGTCAGGGATCAAGCTTAAGTTGACCATGTGCAAAGCAAGATCCATATCTGCTATACTATCTCTTTAGCCCCTTGAGATTTTTATAGATGTTATATTCATTTCATTATGTACACTTTAGGGAAATAATGCTATTCTTCATGTCAAAGTATACAAAATATCCAGATTAGTCTGAGAAGTTATTATAGAGATTTACTGGAAAATCAGAATCTTTCACCAGATGGAGATAAAAACACTGAACAGAGAAAAGCATATGCCATTCTTGATAAAAGGTCCCTTGGCTTGTAATGGAAGTGGAAAGACCAAATTAAGAGCAAATGGAAATAATACAGAAAGAACCGAGATGACTTGGTTTCTGGAAATGTTTGAATTGTTAAAGTGAGATGAAGACATTTTACATTCTCCACTTTACTCTTGCACACAACATATTTCACAGAGAGCAAATCTCTTAAGAATCCACAAGTTAAAATGTCCTTCATCAAATGAGACTCCAAGATAGTCCTATTTATGGTAAATGGTAATAGGAATATTATAGTCACAGGTGTGCTTCAAAACTGAAAGCCATCGCCTTTGCCAGAGGCAGATATGGGATAAATCTCTTGAGAATTGTTTCCCAGAGGGAAAGAAGTCTGCTCACCTCTGTTTATCGTAGCTTATCTTTGATCACTGTCTTCCCATTGTTCATCGAGTTGCTCGAGTGGGCACTAGTAACATCTCCATTAGTCCTGTCACAAGCAAGTGTAACCTAAGGGCATCTGCTTGCTCCAGGGACAGGAGGAGCCCGAAACCATTCTTCAGGTCATGGAACTGAGGTCCATAATTGTTACTAGTTATTGGCATAACAAGTAAATAAAACACGGATAGCTTGCCAGGCTTTGCCATGTAGGTGGTATAGTCTCAGTAGAAGGCTCTCATCTTGAGCATTTACTGATGAACCTTAAAGGGGGAAGATCAGGTTTTCTCTTGGATGGTGCTCTGAGGAAATATGGAGTCTGAATGTTGAGAATGACCGACTGCATGATGTGTGGTTTGTTCTGGTTTCTTGCTAGGCTTACTGGTATCAGTTAGAACCTGTCTAGAACTGTATACAATGTATAAATGTGAAAGATCTTGGGAAGGACCTTATCCTAAAATCAGCATTCTCTAAGAATATTGCTCAGCTGCTAAGCGGGCATGCCAAGGGAGCTGTGGGTCTGGCATGGGTGGGTCTTTCTCTTCTGGGGCAACTGGCATGGAGGGGGAGGAAGGCGGGCCCAAAATTCCACTCCGAGTCCAGCCAGCATGGTCTCTCCCCTGCCCATGAGAGCGAACCCTTGGAGCAATGATGGACTCGGCCAGGGGCTGGCCAAGCCCCTTACAGGGAGGTCAGCTCCATGCGTTGCTTCCACATGGGGCCGGCCGCGCAGTACAGCTGTGGGTTTGGAGTGAATGGGTCTGGATCACTTCCGGCAAATCATTACCATTAACTTTATCCTTGATAAAGTTATTTAATTTATCTACCACTCTTTCACTGGAAATCATGATCATATTAGTTCACTGGCCTGTTTTAAGAAAGAATGAAGGATACTTTAGTAGAATGAACTAGAGAGAAACACCGAGCAGCACATAACAAATGTACTAAGTTTGGAACCTAGTATATGTTTTGAGACATATTAACGGTGGGGGCGTGGGGGTGGGCGGGGGGGGGTGGGGGGGGGGGGGGGGGGGGTGGGGGGGGGGGGGGGGGTGTTGGGGGGTCTTGATTACTGGTCATTTTGAACCTACAATGAAGAACTTAGTTGAGTGGTTAACTTGCTTTCTTTTAAGAGAAATGAGTTCTACCCAGGAAGGCTATGTATTGCTTAAGTTTTTTGCGGGGAAGAGGGCCTTTTGTGTGAAACCCAGCAATGCTCAGGGGCAACTCCTGGATCCGCACTCAGAAATTGCCTCTAGAATACTCAGGGGACCATATGAGATGCCAGGGATCCAATCTGGATGCAAAGTCATCTAGGTTCTTTTTTTTTTTTGCTTTTTTGGTCACACCTGGCAATGCTCAGGGATTACTCCTGGCTCTGCACTCAGTAATCACTCCTGGCGGTGCTCAGGGGACCATATGGGACGCTGGGGGATCCAACCCGGTCGGAAGTGTGCAAGGCAAACACCCTACCCACTGTACTATCGCTCTGGCTCCAAGTCATCTAGGTCCTTTCCCATATTATTTCCATTTGCTCTTAATCTGGCTTTTCCACTTCCGTTATAAGCCAAGGAAACTTTTATCAAGAATGGTGAATGTTTTGCTCTGCTTAGTGTTTTTATCTCCATCTGGTGAATGAATCTGATTTTCCAATAAAGTTCTATAAAAACTTCTCAGACTAATCTAGATTCGATGGGTTTGATGGATGGGTCAACCGCACAAAGCAAACACCTACCCGCTGTGCTATCTCTAGGGCCTTCTATTGCATTCCTCCTCTTGTAGGTCTTCATGGCCCACCACACAGTGGAACACTGCTCTCCACTGGAGCACAGCTTAAGACATTCCTTGCCCTTTCAGTGGTGGAGAACCCCATTTCTTGGTCCTCCACTGTTCAGATAACCCCTGAAATCAACCTGACAACTTAGGGTATCCAGAAGCTGGCTACGTTTTAGAATTGTTTACTCTTCTTTCATCTGAATTTCTTGATTCTTCAGAAGGGCTCGTGGTGCCACTGACATCAGTAACAGAGACCTGAACTTGTAGTTGGGTTCACTGTTATTTCTCAGGGAACTTCAGTCCTCCTACGACATTAAGCTTGGTTTAAGCTGCATATCAGCGGCACACATTTCTCTGAATCTGCTAAAGGACATACCAGACACACACTGATTTATTCCCTTCTCCTTTTCTGACTATAGCTAATAAGAAACAACTCTAATTGAGCATAGCTCTTTGATCTCTTGTAGCATATTACTTTGAGAGAGTTTATTACTGCTGTTAAGAAGAAGCTATAAAGATACAGATTCTAATAAAACATCTTATTTGGTTAACCATTTGGACAGGAGTTGTTCAATAGCTATGAATATTGGTTTTCCCCCATAAAGTTATTCCTGGATCTCAGATTTCAAAACACATAACCCATTTTCTAAAAGACAAAATATGGGGAGAGGCATATGACCTCATCATTGCAATTGGGATAGTCAAAGAATAAGATGCCAAACTGCAAATGTTGAAAGTAAAAGTTAATATACAGAAGGCCAAGACATGGCCCACTCTAATTTTATTCAAATGAAGAGGATGAAATGGGTAGAACTAAGACAAAGCATGAAGTGTAGTGTTTTCTCTTCTACACTTTCCCTTTCTATTGACTTCTGTTTATTTGCTTTACTCCTGCTGAGGTTTCTGCTTTCAAGGTTCTCTGCTGTCCTATGACCAAGCCTGCATAAGAAGGAACAATGATTTGTGCAACCACATTATTTTAATGTGCTTTTAAAATATATCATTTTTCTGCTCCTTCCCTGCACCTCTACCCAGGAAATCTCAGTCACCTGGATGGGCATGCAACCCAGTGGCTGTCCAGCCATATGCCAGAGCACCTGATATCTCAGCAGACAATGCCCCGTCATAAGCGTTTAGTCAGGAGGTACACAGATAAGTTATAATCACCAGGTGACAGCTCACTGCTATGCCCTAGACAGATTTTCCCCAGATGTACAGCATGAAATTGACATTTTCAAATTTCTTCAGCAGGATATAAAGATTTTATATAAATGGAAATTTCCCATTTCATAAGTGACATTCTAAATGCTATAACTGGCTTATACAGGTACCAGGCTGCAACTTTTTTCATTCTAACTTGAAAAATGGGCAAGGAATTATGCTGTAATGCAATCTCTGATTTAGTGGGTTTGTCTATTCATTAAAAATAATCCTCTTTGATCAAATAAGAAGCACTTCAATATCCCAATATGCTTCCACCTCTTTTCATTACTGTTCTTCATTGCAACATCAAAACAATGGAACAAATAAATTAGTTGAATTAGAAGTTTTCACTTACGGTGTAATATAAAAGAAAGACTAGACAATGGAGTTTTGGTGATGATTTGCTACAAATTGATATGGTTTCTATTGATAGTATTTAGTAGTTGCTCCTAATCATTGTGCATTCCTTGCTGAAAAGAAATATCACTGAGTACTCATGTAAGCTCCCTTTACTATGGTAGAGCCAAGAAACCGGGAAAGTTTCACTCTCATGATTTGTCTTCCCTGACAAGTCCTGATTCAAAACCTAGTGGCACCATGGCCCTTTCCCCTTTGACCATAAGCCAACAGAACCAAGCATAGGCGCCTGGCCCAGCAAGAACAATTATGTTCTTCACCTTCGTTTCTTGATAAAGAGAAAAACAAGTCTGGTGGTAACTGGATCAGGCACAAAAAGGCACCAGACAACACACTCTGGGTATAGATTACGTTGTGAGAATAGAATCTGCCTCAGTATCTCCACTGTATGACAGCTCCATCTTTCACTTCCTCCCAGGTATTTTCTGCCCAATGCCTCTCTATCAACATCTGTTTTGACTCCAATTGTCTATCATAGTAAGTGTAATAGTACACTGTTGCTTTCAAAAAGAAATTTTATCTGGCCTTGGATATTGGTATCATAATATATGTACATATATATATATATATATATATATATATATTTATATTTATGTCATGCAAGGATCAGGAGGTCTTTTCAAAAGTGGAATCTACCACAAGAGTCTGGGAGTCAGAGGTTGGGTAGGACAGAGAAGGGAACAGTGTGCTGACAATTGTTTTAAGTGATAATGCCAGCCTAGAACTGAGTATTGAATACAGGCCAAAAGATACACATGATAACCTCTACATGTATGTATCATAATCCACAGTATGTAAGAGAAGGAAGAGATAAAGAGAGGGAGAAATAGAAAAGAGATAAAGAACTTGTGATAGAGGCAGTCTAGGGAAAGGGGAGGGAATTGGGGACACTGGTGGTGGGAAATGGGCACTGGTGGAGGGATGGGTGCTGAAACAATGTGTGACCGAAATCCAGACATGAACATCTTTGTAACTGTATATCTCATGGTGGTATAATAAAACATTAAAAAATTGGCCCATCGCCTCTGGGGGGTCCCGGAAGCAGCCGGATGAAACTCGCCCATCACACTAGCCACCATCTTCGCTGTCCGGCGCTGAGAAACGGCCTCACGACCAGATCAACAGAGCAAAACCAGTTCGAGCCCAGGTAGGCGGCTCCCAGAAGCGGGAATCACTGGGAATCGCCAGATGGAGTCAGGGTTCAGCCACTCCCCCCCTCCATTTTGTCGAGCCTGGTGGACCCGCCCAGGAGCTGCCAGGAACCAGTATGCAGAGCCGCAGCGGCTGGGGGAGACTGGAGCCGGCCGCGCCGGCCCAGCTGACGATGGGATCCCGAGGAGGGCAGATGGGTTTTGGGTGTTGGCCCATCGCCTCTGGGGGTCCCGGAAGCAGCCGGATGAAACTCGCCCATCACACTAGCCAACATCTTCGCTGTCCGGACGCTGAGAAACGGCCTCACGACCAGATCAACAGAGCAAAACCAGTTCGAGCCCAGATGCGGCCGCTTGCGGCTGTGCGGTCCACTAAAATAGTGAAACAGTAATGTCTTTTTACACTGTATTCCACGAAGAGCAGGAAAGTTTATCGGGAAGGAGATATAAAGATGAAAGAAATGACATACAGAATTGCCAAGTAGTTGAGGTGCGGGTGGGGGAGGGGGGGGTGGGGACATTGGTGTGGTAGTGGGTTTGGGTGGAGGGATGGGTGTTGGAACACTGTAGATCCAAAACTCTACATAGCATCTCAATTGTATGTCTAAAATGGTGTAATAATATTTGGGGGAAATAATAAAATTAAAAAAAAAGAAATAAAAATAAAATAAAATAGTTCATTGTCTAAAAAATAAAAAAAATGAAATTTTAGTCCCACATTTAACATCAAAAATTAAATTCTTTTGAGATCACTATCTCTAGAAGATTAATTTAACTAAACCACTGGAAAAGAAAATGTCTAATCAAAGAGAAAATTAGAAATATGCTTGGAGAATGTTCAGGTATCATTTCCAGAGATCTCCCAGGGTTGTCTGGATATTCACTTTAATAGCATTCTATAGTATAAAGATAAACAGATTATTTTCAGGCATTTAAATCCAGATTTTTTTTTCTTTTGGGGAAATAAAAGCTTCTATCTGGGTTTTCTTTTGTCGTTAATGCAACTGAACATATTTTTTGACAATTTCAAATCAAGGACCTATAGCATTATTATTTTACACATGCACCCCAATGTAATTACATGGAACATGACTGAGCTGGAATATATATCTTGTCATAATTTCTGAAAATAATGAAAATGTCTTACTATAATAACAACAATATGCTTTCTTAACAAGAAATAAAATTGCTTAAATTATTGATATAAGAAGTAAGTGATAACTATTTTTCTGCAACCAGACTCAAAGCTGTTGCTGTATTTTGTGATACTGATACTCTTCCCTCTCTCTCTGTCTTTCTCTTTCTTTGTATGTGTATATATATGTATATATATATGTGTATATATATATGTATATATATGTATATATATATATATATATATACATATCTGGGTATGTCTCTCTCATTCTCTCTATAGTGTTCTATCTCATACCTTGAAGAAAACCACCATGAGTGGGAAACATCTCTCTCTCTCCCCTATCTCTCTCTTGCTCTCTCCCATACACAGTATGTACTTTCTCTCTCTGTACACAACCCACTTCTGTTCTTCTTCTGCCAGGTGTCTTTTGAAGACTCCATTGAGGCCTTATATTGTCCTAACTCTTCAGGCAAATTTTATTGCAGTATCACTGTATCACTGTCTTCCCGTTCATCATCAATTTGCTCGAGCAGGCACCAGAAACATCTCCATATGTCCTGTCTCATGCTAGTAGAGTCCAAGGGCATCTCTTGCTCCAGGAACATAAAGAGCCTCAATCTATTCCTTCAGGTCATGGGAATGAGGTCTATAATTGTTACTGGCATTTGGCATATCAAATACGACACAGGTAGCTTGCCAGGTTCTGCCTTGCGGGTGGCATACACTTGTAGTCATCTCTGATCTCCAGCATCTCAGGGCTTACTCCTGGCTTTACACTCAGGGGTCTGGGATCACTTTTGGGCAGCCTCAGGAACCACATAAGGTGTTAGGAGTTCAACTCAGATCGGCAACATGCAAGGCAAGTGCCTTCCCCACTGTACTGCCACTCCAGCCCAGAAGATTTTTGATCGCTTTTGCTCTCTTTTCAAGGGAGGGCCACACCTGGTGATGCTCAGGGCCTACTCCTGCCTCTGCACTCAGGAATTACCCTTGATGGTACTTGGGGACTATAAGGGATGCTGGAGATTGAATGCGGGTGGGCTGCACACAATGCTAGCATGCTCCCCATTGTGCTATTGCTCTGGTCCTCATTTTTCTGTTCTGCTGGGTACCCTCTAAATATTTTGTAGACCCATAGGGACCATATGGTCCCTGGTCGAGAAATGATGCTATACATTATGCCAGTGGGCAAATGTCAAGATTTCAGCAAAGCTGTATTCCTTTTAGAAACTCAAGGGGCAAATTTTCCTATGTTTCAATAGCACTGTTACCTAATTTTTTAAAAACAAAACTTGGGGCACAATTGCATTGCAAAGGCCCCCTTTCCATGTAGGTGACACAGTCACTGTTATTAGGAATTATGAGGAGGACAGCTTGGTGTAGTGGTCAGTATTCTGCTAGTAGACCTTTCCTATGGAAGCAACCTATACTCTCACCCAGTACTGGGGTCTGCTCTGAAGACCCGGTCCCTTCTTTTCCTTATAAGCACACAGGGGCAGGGGGTTTTGAGGTACAATTCTACATAAAACTATGAGTACAAAGTCCAATGTGTGACCAAGCCTAAAGTATATACTTTAGCACAAATCTCTTAGAACTCTGACTTGAAGACTATAAAGAAAAACTTCTATATTTTCCCATTTTCCATCTGGTTTAGCAGTTTCACTTGATTGATTTGCCTCAGTGATCTGATTCCCAAAGAATGAACAAGCAGGAGATGGTGACCCAGTCACCTGGACACACGACACCAATACCAGAGAAATCTCATGGACTGTCTGTGGAGTTTTTGTAAATGACTTGGTTTCTAATGTGTATATTCTGCTGTCTTGACTTTGTCAAACATTTTTTCCAAATCAGGGCACATCTGTATAAATCTGGAGTTGAGTGAAAGTTGAACACAACTTGAAACAACTGCAAAATAAAATGAATTTTCCAGAAATACTTTTTACCACTTGATACTGAAATACAGTAAAATTGTAATCGTAACTTCTAATATTTTTCAACTTTCTATCAGTACCGAGTGAAAAATCTTGTGAATACTAATCAATGAAGCGATGGCGTTCATTCACATCAGGTTAACAAGCAGGCACTAAGCTGTTCCCACTGCCCCTTTCTGCTGCCAATACAATCCTAATTAGCTATGAGCAAAGTCATCTTTATGGCATTCATAGCTGAATATTTAAGTCAATATCAGATACAGAAATGTATGTCCTTGATGACAATGGAACAACCAGGCTGAAAGAATGTAATATTGACAATGTTGGAACTTCTTCATAAAGTTAACTGTGAACAGCGGCATTTTATTAGAACCTGTGGGAGGACTAGTGCCGGCATATTCAGAAAGCACAGGGGCCAGAATTGTACTGCAACCCCGGGACCGTCTGGCCTAGAGAAAGTACAGGCAGCCTCACGTTACAGAAGGTTCGTTCTACTTTTCACACTTTACAAATGACTTGATTACACTTGGTACCTTTTCTTTATCTTCATTCACTCATTCTGCAGTTGTTTAGGTTTCCAACATGGAGGATATGAAAATAACAGACTCCCTGCCTTCAATTTGCATATGAAAAGTAGTGTTCAAACAGCACATTCAATCCAATATGAAAAGTGTTATAAGAGAAGTCACATAAGAGAGGGAGTCTGGATCTGGCTCAGAGAGCTCTCAGCAAGCACAGAATTGTAAAGTGGCTCAGCCACTGGGGAGCCCTTTTCGCCATTGAATCTCCATCATACAGCTGTGCGATCACAAGAACCATGTAGTGCTTTAGGATCACAAGAACAAGAATAGTGTTTTAGGAAGAATGGGGCTATAGAGAATACAATCAGGAAGACCATGTAAGTGTGTTAAAAATTGTCTTCAGTAATTAGAAAATTCCACAGAAGCATATAAGACAGGCCTTAAAGAACAGGTGGACAATACAGATGGTCATTCCAGGTGGAAGAAAGTTTCTTTTCCTATGAGTATTCCTTGCCACCCATGCACCTACCCAACCTTCTCTAGCTGGTCAAAACTTAGCTGGCTGAGTCATAGACACTTTGACCCAGAACTTTGTCGTTTTCAGAAACTTCAGAAAGGGCCCCATACATCTGTCTCCAGAATAATCCAGTAATCCAGTTTAGAGACCCATATTGTCCTTTTCTCTCTAGCCTAAGCATGCCCGATATCCTCTTAGAATTCCCACCAGTGTGTTAAAGGTAAAACTTGCAAATCCCATTCCCACTCCAAACCCAACTACTGGTCTTTCCGCTTCTCCTCACCCATCTAGCCCTCTGTGCAATCACACCTGAACTCTCCATCTCTGTTCTGGCCTCATGGAATATCTTCTCCACAACGCTGCAATCCATCTTCATGACACTCACATCTTCCTGTGGTACTGTCCTCCTTACAACAACTGTCACTGCACTTAGATCACTCCCAGGCCTCACCAACCCAGAAGGCTCTTGGAAATGAAGCCCTTTCCTCACTCTTCCCCTCACTTCTCACCATCTTCCCGTCACTCTCTCACTCACTCACTCACTCACTCACTCACTGAGGCAGTCTGGGTGTAAGCTCTCTCCTGCCTCAAGATCTCTAGATCTCTGTTCAATCTGAAACCTGTATTTTAATGGAAAGACTGCAAAAAAAGAGGTAGGAAAGGTGGGCCAAGCATCCTGGCTCTTCAGAAAGTCCAAGCCGTGTTTCTGGACCTAAGTGCCCAGCTGGAAAATTCAGTCATTGAACAAGAGTCATCATACTCCTTCCAGCTTTCAGCCTTCTCTACTATTAAACAATGGTCCTTTTCCCCTTTTCTCCCCTCTTTCTCTGTGCAACCAGAAATCCGCAAACTCTAGACAACACGACTATGGCTCTGAGCGAAAAAACTTCAGAAAATCCTTTTACTGCTCAACTTTTCAGAAATCAAAGGAATGGAAGGAAGCCTTGGACCAGCTATTGGATGGGTCTGAAATGTGTGGTCAGACCCCATGGTGCAAAGCTAGAGCTATATAGGAGGACACATTAGGTTGTGTCTGGAGTGCTCCAGAGAAAAGAACTTGCAGAAACTCTCACAACTGTCTCTGATCTACTCTTCCCTGTACCTACTCAGCTGGGCCCCCCATTCTATAATGACCACTGTATAAGTGTATCTACCAAAATCCATCGTTAAGAGATTTAAGTTATTGAATTTTAATAGTGTTGAATTTACACAAATGATAAATAATCATTGCAGAACTCCTAAACAAATAAACAGATTATGAGAGAGATAAAACCAAAATAACAGAGAATAAGGTGGAAATAATCATAGAACAATTCTCCACCGGCAATTAAAACTGTTAATATCTGAGTGTGATATCTACTCAGAGAGACGATACTGTTCTTTGTGAAGTTTAGTTGTTGCCAGGTTTCACCAACAACTTTAATACTAAACTTTCTGTCTTTTAGCTAGCCACATTAAAACCCATCAAGGACTGCATTTTACATGCTTCTTATTGCATTTCTGTCTCATGACTCAATTCTATCCAATGAGAGGAGAGGAGATATGCTTTTTTGGGGGGCCTTCCTCATTAAAAAAATAGTGACATTTTCCCCAGTTCTCACCCTTTCTTGTCTGGGAGTCAGTGAGAAATGTTTCAAACACAATGACCATCAAAACGAACACTTTATGTTGGAGATAGAGCCATTGCCTACGTCTAGACTATTTACTCAATATAAAATATATATATATAAATATATCATAACTCATTGAATTTAAGTATTCTATATTGCAAAATAATTAAATTAGTTCCAATCTAATATAGAAATCTGTCCTGAACTTGATCTACCACTCTCATCAAACCCTAACACATCTGTTCCTGGATACAGATAGTATGTGTTGGAAGATGGTTGTAAGAAGTTTGATAGCAGTAGATTTGTGCCAACTAGCACATAAATCAGACCAAGCTACTATTTAATACTATTGCAGTGCTCATTGAACTGAGCACAAACAACAATACATTAATGAGGCACTTCAGATTTAGGAACATGTGTGTATGGGGCAGCATTCTGGTCAAAGGGTATTTACTTACAGTTATAGGACTAATAGGTTCTGAGCTGTCATGCACAGTGTGGTAATCATGATTAACAACACTGTATTAATCCCTTGAATGTTACTAAGAAAGATCACAAATGTTTTCCACTACTAAGAAGAAATGGTAGTTATGATAAACGATGGAGGTATTAACAATTGCTACTGTAGTCATAATTTCAGAATGATTTCAAATCAATACCCGGTATACCTTAAAGTCAACACAATGTTATATGTCAATTATATCTCAGTAAAGTGGGCAGGGAAGTGAAGAACAGCATCTGGACAAAGATATTATCCTCAGGGCAAATACATTACTGAAATAAACTCATGTTATTTGAAAACAAAGTGAAAATACAATTCAACTGCATCTAAGTCACAAATCTAAAACACTCAAGTATAAATTAACTAATAATCACAACATTTAAAATTCTAATGCTTTAGAGAACTGTATCTAGACACAATTTGCATTGATGACTCTTTCTCATATGGAACAAACTTCAAAAGTCAATTGAATGTACATGCTAAGCTATTGAGGGCTTTTTATTGTCCAGGGATGAACAACTTGGCTAGAGATATCTATAACTGTTAACACTTAAAGGAAGTCCTTTGCCCCCAAACTGCTAGAGATCAGCATTTCTCAAGTAGAACAGGTTTTTACCAATCACTTGTATCACTGTCTTCCCATTCATCATCGATTTGTTGAATGGGCACCAGTAACATCTCCATATGTCCTGTCTCATGCTAGTAGAGCCCAAGGGCATCTGCTTGATCCAGGAACATAAAGAGCCTCAAACCATTCCATCAGGTCATGGGAATGAGGTCTATAATTGTTACTGGTATTTGGCATATCAAATACGACATGGGTAGCTTGCCAAGCTCTGCCGTGCGGGTGGCATACACTTTAGTCACTTCTGATCTCCAGCATTTATTGATGAACTGCACGGCGCAAGAGGCCGTGCGAGGCTGGCTGTGATCAGCTATTCTGCAGGGTGCGATCTGACTGCGACATCTGTCACCCCATTGATCTCCAGGGTTGATTCAACTGATCTGGCTGGCTAGGTGGGTGTGTCCTTTCTCCCTCACCGATAATGTGTGTCCCTCCCCAAGCTGCACGCTCGATCGAAGAGGACGGCCTTCCCGAATAGAGACGGACTGGTCTTAGGTCAAGGGGTAGCTGAGCTCCCCTGCTAGAACTTCCAAACCAAACAAAAAAATTTAAAAATAATAATAATAATAATCATTATTATGAGACAGACATGGGGCAGAGCTGCTACTGGCTCTCACTGTGCCCAGCCACTCATGAGGTGCCCGGGAGGGATGGCAGGTTCTAGAGCTGGCCCACCACCCCAGAAGAGCCTCACAACAAGCCAGACGACCCCCCACTCCATGAGGACCTCCATTATCCATATCTGGACTTCCCCCTCATCAGAACTCCACCCAGCAGACCAGCCTATCACAGCCCTGTTCATCGAGATCCACCTTGCTGCAGTCTTTTTTTAATCCGGCCCAGGTATGCTGATCCAGAGACAGACATGGGGCAGAGCTGCTACTGGCTCTCACTGTGCCCAGCCACTCATGAGGTGCCCGGGAGGGATGGCAGGTTCTAGCCCTGGCCTGCCACCCCAGCAGAGCCTCACAACAAGCCAGACGACCCCCCACTCCATGAGGACCTCCATTTTCCACATCTGGACTTCCCCCTCGTCAGAACTCCACCCAGCAGACCAGGCTATCACAGCCCTGCAGCCACTTGCGCCCGTTCATCAATGTTGCTGGATTTTGAGATGACTACAAGAGTATGCTACCCTCACTGCAGAGCCTGGCAAGCTACCCGTGTCGTATTTGATATGCCAAATACCAGTAACAATTATAGACCTCATTCCCATGACCTGATGGAATGGTTTGAGGCTCTTTATGTTCCTGTAGCAAGCAGGTGCCCTTGGGCTCTACTAGCATGAGACAGGACATATGGAGATGTTACTGGTGCCCGCTCGAAGCAAATCGACGATGAATGGGAAGACAGTGATACAGACAGTGAATAATAATCAAAGTCTTACTGGGGGCCAGAGCTATAGCACAGCAGGTAGGGCATTTGCCTTGCAAGCGGCTGACCCGGTTCGACCTCCCACATCCCACTCAGTCCCCCAGCACCACCAGGAGTCATTCCTTTTTTTTTTTTGGGTCACACCTGGCTATGCTCAGGGGTTACTCCTGGTTCTGCACTTAGGAATTACTCCTGGGGCCAGAAGTAAGTTCTAATTCATAATTCAAAGTTATCATAAAAATCCAAGTTTACTACAAAACCCAATTCTCAAAATGTCGTTTAAAGTCCTAATATACATGTAAACTGTAAATCCATCGCATAATATAACAATATATGAATACACACTTCAAATATGGTCTTAAAAGAAAATGGACAAGGGACTGCAGGAAGAAAATGGACAAAGAAGTTCCTCCAGAGCCCATAACAAGAAATAACCAAGCTCATTTTGCAAAGCCAATACTTGCTCAGCAGGATTGGATTATTGCTACTGGCAAGTGACTGCTCCGTATTTCCCTTTATTCTCTTTTCTAAATGAGATTTTTAATTGAATGTATCCTGTTCTTTCTCCATTATTGTTTAATGTGCATAGTGAGGCCAAAGATTATTTATCTATTAGTTTATAACTCACAAAAACACCAGGAAATACCTACTGACTTGATGAGAGCACCCATCCAGTGATCACTTAAAAAAAAACAACAAAACAACAGTAACTGGACAAGACTTAATTTACTGTCCACAGAGGGAATTTTGTAGGTTCCATATGTAATGAGAGTCATACAGATGGAAGTTAGCATGGGTATGGGATGGTTGAGAGAATAAAGCTTGTTAGTTGTCTGGACGTGTCCACACTTTCTTTAACCATTGAGCATCTCCTAAGTTTTAGCTAAGCTGAAGAGTCTGGATTTAGTCCCCACTTCTGGGTACCCTCTGGACTTTGCCTAGTACAAAGTTTTAACCAATAGGGTATACACAGAAATGAAATTCTGTTGCTGTTTCTTAGTTGTGCCACTAAAATCAAATGTGTGTTTGCCACTCCTGCCCCTTTTATTCCTGCTGTCTAAGAGGTGGTGTGAATAGCAATAACCATCTGAGGATCTGAAGAAACCCATGTTGCTCATGGTCAGACATGCACCAAACCTGGGACATTGGCCCAGAAACTGGTCCTCAAGAGAAAGTCAGAGCACTTTAAGTAAACTCACTCTCTCTTGATTTCAACTTGCTAACCTCAAACCTTTGCTCTTCCCCAAGATTTTATTATTATCTATTTTCTTAAAAAATCACACACCACAAATATGGCCAAATAATAGCTCTATTTTTTTTCCTTCATTCTCATTAGAATTTTTTTTTGACAAGGCACTGAAAATCAGATGGGCTGGACATGTAATGCGATTTGGAGATGACCGCTGGACTAGCGCCATTACCGACTGGATCCCCCGGATGTCAAAAGATCACGTGGCCACCCACCTACGAGATGGTCAGACTTCTTCATCAAGACCCTGAACGAACGGTTTTAGGCTCTTGGTATTCCTGAAGCAACCAGATGTCATTGGGCTACACTGGCATGTGATAGGGTCAAATGGAAATGTTACTGGCGCCCGCTTGAGCAAATCGATGAATAACGGGATGTCAAGTGATCAAGTGATCAAGTGATTCTCATTAGAAGATAGAAAAGGAAATAATAGAATGTTCAAGTATTTGGCTTTGATCTCCTAAACCAAACTAGGATAATGTTAATATATGTGGTCATGCTCAGTTTTGCCAGTTTAGTTTTTCTATTATTAATAACTATTTCTAAATCTTCATTCTGCATGACAGAGCACTCCAAGTATGTGACACTGCTGAACTGAAGTCGGATTTGTGAAAATTCACTTAGGACATAAGAAGATGCCTGGACAGGTCACTGGTTAGTAGATCAAAGGGGTCTCTTGGTCAAGGGACAAGCCACAGGGGAGAGGAAGGAAATGCCTTAGCTGTCTTTAAACCAGTCAAGCTTGCTGTTTTCTGAGGTGAAGCTTGGAAATTAGCAATCCTTTTCTCTTTCTTATATTGAAGTTAGAGTTTCAAAAAAATTCTTTTCAAACTGGTTTCCCTGTATTTATGCCATGGGTTTTAGCTGTTTTTCTCTGCTTCTATGGTATTTTCATGGAAAAATTAGGAGATACAGATCATTTACTGTCTGTCTCCCCTGCTACAGTGGAATCCACTGAGAGCAACTTTGTCATATTTTCAGTATCATCTCAAATTCTAGAACAGAATTTGGCACAAAATAAATCCTAAAAAAGTAGCTGACTGAATGAATGAATGAAACAATCAGTGATGCAGGCACCATCAATTCAATTCCATTTTAAGCTGATATACCTTCCTGATATTTTTCTTTTGATTCCCATCACATACATTGTGAACAAAGTTAGGTGCATCACAAAATGGGTCATCAAAAAAATCAGAGTGTAGAAACAGAGTAATTTTGCAATCCAGAAGAATATGTCAGAAACACCAGGTACCAAATTAAATTAAATTTTCTTTTAATATTTTGTTAGTGACACAAGGTGACTGCTTTAGTGTTTACCATTTTTGCTTTGCTGCACAAAGTTCCTACACCTTCCTTCATCACTATCAAAGTGCCAAAGGCCCTTTGTAGACAATCTCACACCCCTTGGTGACCTCTTTCTCTACAGTCAAAAACAAAGAATTTATTTTTATTGAATACAGTCCATTCTCTTTCTTTGTTTCTTTATATGCCAGATTTGAGTAAGATCATCTGGTATTTATTCTGTCTCTGATTTCCTTTGCCTGAATTTACAGCCCCTAGGTTCATTCAAGTTATAGCAAATGACAAGATTTTGTCTTTTCTTAGAGCTAAGTAGCATTTCATTATGTGTATATACCACAATTTAATTATTCACTCACTTGTCCTTGGGTGTTTAGGATTTTTCCAGATTTTGGCTATTATAAATAGCAATATAATAAACACAGGCAAAAAATATATTTTAATTAAATTTTGAGTGTTCTTGGAATAGATGCCAAGAACAGGAATAACTTGGTCATACGGGACTTCTGTGAGATTTTTAAAAGTCCCCATGCTGTTTTCTCCAGAGCCAGAACCAGTGTGCAATGCCATCAATAATGAATGATGATTCCTTTTCCATTACACCCCTGCCAGCAGCAGTTTTTTCCAAACTTTATGAAATAGACCTTTCTTACTAATCTGAAGTGATATCTCGTCATCATTTTGACATGTACTTTCCTCATAATTAGTGATGATAAATATTTTTATATGCCTGTTGGTCAATCTTCTGTCTTCTTTTAGAAAGTGTCTATCCAGATCCTCATCCCATTTTTCATGAGGTTGTATTTTATTTCCTTGCTAAGTATCTATTTTACATATCTAGAATAAAACTCTTTGTCAGATGCCTGGGTGCAACTCTTTTCTCCCATTCAATAAAGCATCATTATATTAGTCATAGCTTCTGTTTCAGTACAGAAACTTTAATTTGACACTCTTCTGTTTGTTCTGCTTTTTGTTTTCTTTGCCACTGAATTTGAATCACTGAACACAGCTCTGAAGTTATCAATCATAAGTGTTTTGCTTATATGTTTGTTTCTGGTGCCAGGAGTTAAACCCAAGGTCTGGAATATGCAAGACAGGAGCTAGACTGTGGATCGAGCTACCCAAGCTCTCACACTTACAAATTTAATGTAAAACTACTCATTATCATAGCTTCCTATACTCATTTCTTTTCATGAGTACATTAGACAGAATACTTTCAACCTTTAGAAAATATACTTCCATAGTGTTCAGGTTTGACTTACTAGTTCTTTCTTTGATCCTACTGTAACAAATAAAATTCTTGAACATACCTCAAAAACTACTTCATGCCAGATCTCAATAAATGCAAATGGTAGAACCTGGTATAAAGTAGTTCAAAGCAAACTCAATCTGTGTCATTTCCACAGTCGAAAGCATGGAAGAACTTATAGCCCTTTCAGGGGAATATATTGTGGGAATTAGCAGGTGGAGAAAGGGAAAACATTAGAGAGAACAGAAGTTTTTTATTAAATATTTTATTATACCACCATGAGATATACAATTACAACGTTGTTCATGTTTAGAGGTTTCGGTCACATAGTGTTCCAGCACCCCGCCCTCCACCAGTGCCCATTTCCCACCACCAATGTCCCCAATTCCCTCCCCCTCCCATAGCCTGCCTAAATGGCAGGTTCTTTATCTCTTTTCTCTCTCCTCTCTCTCTCTTTTCCTTCTCTTATACATTGTGGGTTGCACTACATACACTTAGAGGCCATCATGTGCATTTTTTCCCTGTATTTATTGCTCAGTTTGAGGTTGGTATTAGCCCTTTCGACATTTATTCACACATGTTCCCTTCTCTGTCTTACCTAACCGCTGACTCCCACACATTTACAGTAATTTCCACTTTTGGTAAGACCTCCTGATCCACATTTTGCCTGACATTGGATTTTGGTGTCATAATATGTGTATATATATATATATATATACATATATATGTATATATAATATATATACATATATTATATATAATATATACATATATATGTATATATAATGGTGTCATAATATGTATTGTGTCACCAATATAATATTGGTGTCATAATATATATATATATGCCATGCAAATAAACGCAGTCATTCTATATCTCTTTCCTTCTGACTAATTTCACTCAACATGATCCTTTCCATGTCCATTCATTAATAGGCAAATTTCATAACTTCATTTCTCCTAACAGCTGCGTAGTATTCCATTGTGTAGATGTACCAAAGTTTCTTTATCCAGTCATCAGTTCTCAGACATACTGGTTGTTTCTAGGTTCTGGTCATTGTGAACAGTGCTGCTATGAAAATAAAAGTGCGGATGGTGTTTCCACTGTGTGTTTTTGGCTTCCCAGGGTATATTCCCAGGAGTGGTATGGCTGGGTCAAAAGGGAGCTCCATGAAGAAAATATAGGAAAAATATTTATAAAAGAAAATATAGAAAAAACCCTTCACAAAATTGAAGCTAAAGACATCTTCAAAGAAGAAACACCACTAACAAAACAGCTAGAAGAAAAGATAAACATATGGGACTATACGAAGCTAAAAAGCTTCTGCACCTCAAAAGAAACAGTGACCAAGATACAAAGAGAGTCCACAGAATGGGAAAGAATACTCACCCAATGCTCATCTGATAAGGGGTTAATATCCAGGATATATCAGGCACTGGTAGAACTTTACAAGAAGAAAACAAACAACCCCATCAAAAAATGGGGGAGAAGAAATGAACAGAAACTTCAGCAAGGAAGAAATTCGAATGGCCAAAAGACATATGACAAAATGTTCATAATCATTAATCATCAGAGAGATGCAAATTAAAATAACAATGAGATACCACTTTACACCACAGAGACTGGCACATATCCAAAAGAGCAAAAACAACAAGTGCTGGCATGGATGTGGAGAAAAGGGGACACTCATTCACTGTTGGTGGAAATGTCGACTGGTACAGCCTTTTTGGAAAATAATATGGACATTCCTCCAAAGACTAGAAAAAAGAGAACAGAAGTTTAAAGCTCAGGTTAAAAGTCATGCAGTAAGCAAAGATAGAGTTCCTTAATGACCTCACTAATTAAAGCCTTACCAAAAGTGCAAACTGAGTCCGTACTCCAAAGACATTGTAATTATGTGCCCTTCTGATCACACAAAACTTCCAAAAGGTCTGTTTGTCTATATTTATCATAGCCTTTGGGTGTCAATCCATATACTTTTTTGTGCTGTTTTATCAACTATACCAAGTGTTAAAATAGTGACTGAAATATAAGAGTTAAAAGGGAAATGTGCACTGGTGGAGGGATGGGTGCTAGATCACTGGATTACGAAACCTAATCATGAACAGTTTTGTAATTGTTTATCTCACGGTGACATGTATAAATAAATAAATGAATAAATAATGATTGAATGATTGAATGATTGAATGAATGGATGGATGGATGGATGAATGGATGGATGGATGGATGGATGGATGGATGGATGGATGGATGGATGGATGGATGGACGGATGGATGGATGGATGGATGGACGGATGGATGGACAGATGGACGGATGGACTGGATGAACTAATGATTGAACGAACTAATGAACGAACGAATGAATGAATGAATGAATGAATGAATGAATGAATGAATGAATGAATTTAGCTGGGAAAAACAATATAAGAGTTACAAAACAATTATTAGAGATGGAAAAAAATTCAGTTTTAGGGTGGCCTGAAGAATTTAGGATTGGGGATTACAATTGCCTCATCTTGGGTTCTGGTGTGTCTTGTTTAGTTTAGCAGTAGTTAATACATTCTTGTGACTCTTCACATTCACGCCAATGGACATGGAGAAAGACACACCAGCACCAGAAGTCTGTCTTACGTTTGGCTTCTTCCTGTATTCTCAGTGGTTTTACAGGTCTTTACCGAGCACTAACCCCAGGTCAAATCACTGTGTTAGCTGAGTTTGTTTTGCCACCCCAGCAAGCTCTCTCTTTGCCCTCTTCTTATTTCCCCTCTTAGCCTGAGGTCCTTCGTGAGTGCAGTTTGTCTATCAAACCCTGCTCCAAGAAATGATAAGAAGCACATTCACACTAAAGAATATCTGATAAAGAGCAGTTTCAAATGTGAGGCACGTCAAGACTCTAGATTTCCATGCGTGGAAACAAACACCAAATTTGTACTGAAATTCCCACAGTCAAACATTTCTTTTCTGCAAATCCCACCCCTACCTTTCCAGATAGACTCACCTTCAATTGCCCTTTAAGTGCTCCTCCATTTCTTTCTCGGGGACAAATGTATGTCTTTGCATTTGTATTTTAGAGACTAAAGCTGTGATGTATCTAATATAAGTATGTGCATGTAGAAATATGAGATATGTGTTTGTCGTATTTCTATGAACATGAAGGGGTGCTTCCTTGAACACGTATGTCACACAATGAAGATCTACCACCTCTAAATTAGAAAGCCTCCTCTCTTTTCAAAACACATCCTAAAAAATAGAAGAGAACATATATGAGAAATAAGCCAAATCAAGAACAGGATTAAACAGTAAGGATGAGCAAATGCTTATAATTCTTCAAGGGCACCTTGAAAAAAAATCTTTCTACTCCTATACTTTCCAGTTTATTTATTTCATATCAACAGGTCTGATCCTGATTGGACCTAAACAGACAAAGCCCCAATATTTTTTGTTGAAATTTAAACTCAGTTCTTTCAGAAATAGATTCTGGGAAACACTGTTTTGATTCACACATTTCAGAAGAGAAAATCCACCATAGTGTTCTTTCCCTATCTCCATGTTTGCATTGTCCACTTGACTTGTGAACATTTAGAAAGTGGTACAGAATATGGGCCCTCCATCTCATATGGATCCTCCTCCCAGATAGACCTAACGAACAAATCCCCCAACCATTTCCATGTGGAGTATAGGTTTGGGTGATTTTTCTCTGCACAAGCAGTGATTACAATGCTGATACACCTGTCTAAATGGAGGCCTATTGCATAAATCACATATAGTGCAGTGAAGGAATAACAGCTACACTTTTGCCTTGGAAAATAAGCTCAACCTGCAGACATGTTGAGATTTTCTTATCCCATCTTCCCTAGAATATAGGAACTCTGTTGGGAAAATGAGGAATAAAATGTTAGCCAGTGATAGCTGAAATAGAAAACAGACCCATGGCAGAGACAAAAGCAGAAGAAACTGCAAAGTGCCTTTCTACAAACTGTCTAATTTCTATCTAGCTCACTTCCCTTCTCTGTGAAAGGGGCATAAAATGCTACTTCCTGCAGCTGCTGTAAAAAGAACAATGTGGTAATATGCATCCAAAACAAAACAAGGCACTTATACTCACAGACTATCAATAATGGTTAGAAAATGATCATTGTACTCACAGCAAACAAGTTCACTATAAACCACCCCCATGGGATAGGTCTTACTGCCTCTATCATTAAAACAAGCCTTTCCTGCTTTTTCAATTTGTTCCTTAAATTCTGTGACTTATTTCTATGTCTCCCTGGATTCAACTGCCTGATCCTGAATGCAGTCATGGAAATAGCAGGAACATTTTTAGGGTATTATTTGTCAGGCGCTGGTGTTAATATGTTAGCTTTTATGTTCTCATTAGGATCCAAGAAACCACAATTATCTTCATTTCAGAAAAAAATAAAGGAAGATGTTTAGGTTTGCCATTGTCATAGAGCCCAATACATTTCAGAACCTAAATTCCACGCATGGGCATCTGGGTATACAAACCCAGACTTTTGAAATCGTATTGTTAAATGAAAGAAGAATAAAAAAGAAACCCAAGTACAAATCAAGTGGTAGGGTGCCACCCAGTGATGAAGTCTTTGAACAACAGTAAATTGATCAAAATTCTGCAGTGATGCAAGTAAAGAATTCAAGAAGGTTCCTGAGTGATGTATAGTAGTGCCTGAAGTTAAGCTATGTTTGATGTCAGTAAGAAAGGGAACTAGCTTGTGACTGAGCATTTGGAAATATATTATTTATATCATCTACTTTACTTGGACTCTAAACCTAGTCCACTAGCCAAAAAATACTTTTTTATTAGAAGGCAAATTTTATATTTTTATTGAGGCACCATGAATATATAAGTTATTCATAGTTGAATATCAGGAATATAATATTTCAACACCATCATGACTATCAATTTAGCATACAGGAGCCCCAGGTTTGATCCCTGGCATAGCATGGTTTTCCAGTCACCACCAGGAATGATCCTGAGCCAGGATTAGAAATAGAACATTACCAGGCGTAGGCCAAAAATAGACTTTGCAGGAACCAATGAATAATCACACTGCAATGTTGAATTTATTCAGCACAGTATGTAATAGAAGATCCCATTTCTGATAGAATGATTCATCATCACTATTTGATATTGAACTCAGGGAGGAATTTGAGATGTATTGATTAATGATTAGTGAAGATAAGATGCGTGGATCGATGAGGATGAGGTCTACCTGACAGTGGTGTCAAGCAATTAAAAGCTGAAATCCTGAGCTACTGCTGTAATCAGGAAAGTATTTAACTGTTCTCTAGTGAAGGAGTTATTTTCTGCTCTTCTATAAATGGGAAGTTACTCTTTCAGCCAAAAAGCCAGGGGCTCATAAAACTCTTCTAAGCACCACGGTCTTGGTGGAATACTTCTAAATGTGAATGAAGAGTGTGAGTAAGAGAGAGAATTAATAACATTCAAACCCAAAACTAAAACCACAAAAACCCTTCTTAGAGAGTTAGATATTAGATGCCAAGCATTTGAGTAAATAAATGTAGCCTCCTCAGAAATACAGTGAAGGGACCAGGGAAATAGTTTAAAATATTTAAATACATATTCGTTATGCAAGAGGCCCAGGTTCAGTCCTTGGCACCATATGGTCCCTCTTAGCACCACTGGGTTCCCCCTGCCCCAAAATAGAGATAAATGCAAAGGAATATGTAAAATAATACTCAGAAATTATTAGTAATATGAACTGGTTACATAGAGCCACTTCTTTTAATACATTGGCATGAGACCAGAATATGATTTTATGCCTGACACAAGGCATAAAAGATCCAGGCATCCCAATTTGATCATCACCAACTTAGTTTGTTCACATCCACACCCTGAACAACCATTTTTTTTCCGAACATAATTGTTTTATTTTTACAATTACAAAGATATACAATTAAAAAGTTCATATTTGGGTTTTGGTCATACAGTGTTCCAGCACCCATCCCTCCACCAGTGCCCATCTCCCACCACCAACGTCCCCGGTTCCCTCCCCCCTCCCCAGCCCTCCTCCATGGCAGGTTCTTTATTTCTTTCCATTTCTCTCTCTTTCTCTTTTCCTTCCCCTCCAGACTATGGATTACAGAACATACATTAAAGGGTTGGCATGTGTATCTTTTTGCCTCTATTTAATGCTCAGTTCTAGGTTGGCATTAGTACCCTCGACAATTGTTAGCACACTGTTCCATTTTCTGTCTTACCTAGCCTCTGACTCCCACACGTTTGTGATAATTTCCACCTTTGACAAGACCTCCTGATATATGTTTCACTTGACCTTGGATATTGGTATCTTAATATGTACATATATATTTATGTTATGCAGATAAATGCAGTCATTCTGTGTCTGTCTCTCTCCTTCTGGCTAATTTCGCTCAACATAATCTTCTCCATGTCCATCCATTTATAGGCAAATTTTATAACTTCATTTTTCCTAATAGCTGCATAGTATTCCATTGTGTAGATGTACCAAAGCTTCTTTATCCAGTCATCGATTTTCGGGCACTCTGGTTGCTTCCAGATTCTGGCTATTGTGAATAATGCTGCTATGAACATAAAAGTAGGGATGGTGTTTCCGCTGCGTATTTTTGGTTTCCCAGAGTAGATTCCCAGGAGTGGTATGGCTGGGTCAAATGGGAGTTCAATTTCTAGTCTTTGGAGGAATGTCCATATTGTTGAACAACCATTTTTTAAAGTAAGCTTCCATTAACTTGAACTGTTTTCATGCTGAATGGAGTCATTAGCATACCAATGCCAAAGATCAGTTGCTTTCAATTCATCTTTCCCCCATGGGTGTTGAGTAAAGAACATTGCTTGAGTTAAGTGTTAAGTAAAGAACTTGAGTCCATCCAAACTCCAGCAAATAAGTGGCAGGGAAAGTCAAGAGCACCTCTTTCAGGGCTTTGTCGGAGACCAACAGTCTTTACATCCTTATCAGGATTTCCAGAACAACAGAAAGCACTGCATGCAACACATTAATCACTTCCCCCAAAGTTTATCATTTTATCTTAAAAAGGCCCTGTTCTGTGATTACTATAACAAGTCAAAGATCCAAGAAACTAAGCAGCTTGATGAAGGTCATCCATTTGAATCTCAGATCCAAAGTTCATAACATGGATGGAAAAGAGCCCAACTTGGCATTGATTAAAAATAAAAGGCAAGTAAGGAAATGGAGGTGGAGATAACATATCACCTATTGCTTACTGATTAGCTTAGTCCAAGAATAGTACTAACAGAACATAGAGGATTCTGTGTCTAGCAAGTCCAGAAATCCCCCTCCATGCAAATATCTAAAACTTTAAGCAAGACTGGGGAAAGAACAGATTGCCAATCGACATCTTAGTGTGAATTACAGATATTTTAGAGAAAACAAATTGAGGACTAAGGGATACTGATATAAATTCAGCCTTTGAAAGAACTAAGAAAATAAACAAGGAAAGAGACTAGGGACTATTGTATTTCTACAAAATAAATTTGGATATAGACATATTTAATTTTACCCAAGACCCAAGAAAGTAATAGCTATTAATGTATTTAAAGGTTTAGTCTCTTTTTAAAATAATGTATCCTGCATTAAATTGTTAACACAATGTTATTTATGATAGTTTGTAAAAATTATAGTAAACAAAAAATTATGATTTATATTGCTAGGTAATAGTGGCAGAGTCAATAAAATATCTGAATTCCATATAAGCAATATTTTTAAAAGCAGAAGTGTGTCCCATGTAATATTTGAAATATACTTAGAGTAAGAGCGTATATACGCTATCTCTATATATATATATATATATATATATATATATATGCTGTTTATCTAGAATTAAAACTTATTGAGAATCCTATGGTCTCATTTGCTAATAATTGCTTCTTTGCTAGGTTATATTGATTTTTAAGCAGCATGCAAATTTCAATATGTAGATAGATTTTAGTTTGGATTTTTAAAGTTTAGCATTTGAAGTTCTTGTATCAGTTGCCTTATTAGAAAACTTCTGTCCTTACATTTATTTTCTTACAATGTTTTGCCATTTAGGGGCCAGAGTGACAGTGTAGCATGGCAAGGCATTTTCTTCACATACAACAAACCCCGATTCACTGCCAGACACCCAATACGGTCTCTTTAGCCCCATTAGAAGAGATTCCTAAGCGAGAGCCACGGATAAGCCCTGAGCATCCCCAGATGTGCCCCCTAAAAGGTTTTACTATTTAAACATGAACATTAAATTCTCTTTTTTAATAAAGAAACAATAACCACTGAGTGTTTTATTTTTTTTAAGATAGGATAAACAGGGAATGAAAAGATAGTGCCCCAGGTAAGGTGTTTCCCTTGCATGCAGCTGGTGTGGGATGGATCACCAGCAGCAAATCAAATTGTCTCCTAAACACCTCAGGAGTGATCTCTGAGCACTGAGTCAGGAGTAAGTCCTGAGCACAGTCGGATGTGGCCCAAAAGCCAAAATAATAATAAACATCAAACATAATCAGCTTTTTTGTTAGTCCTAATTTTATCCCCAACTACTTCCATTAAAAACTGGGAAAGCAGCAAGCACTACTCTCTCCAATCATCAAAAGGGGGAAAGTCCCAGTACGATTTTAGACCAGGTTCTGCACACAACAGAGAGGCTTTAACAACCTAACAAACAAAACATAACAACAACAGAAATTGCCTTTCAGCCTATCTCTAGGGAACAAGCATGCTAATTTTCAGTCTCTCCACATGCACTGGGCCTCATTATAATCCGTTCTTCACACTGGCACAGCCAAAATGTAAACCTGTGCTTAAAATCCTCCAAACAATTCCATTACTCCCGCATAAAGCTCTCTCCTCCACACAGTGGATAATTAGGGTGACTCCATGTACTGCTTCCACCTGTTGTTCTCATGCCATCATTGGTAGTTCCTCCCTTTTACTCTAAAAAGTGATTAGTTTGGACAATAAATCACTGATTATTCCTCCAGCTTCCTGGTTTCTTCTCCAGGGTCCCAATATTTTGACTCTGCAGCAATCACATACTCTAGGTTTCTTTCAGTTGTGGAAATGAAACAAGCTCCATCCCAACAGTGTTTTCTGGACCCTCAGTTCTGCTGCGCTCTTCCTCATCCATCCCCTACCTCATCACTGCCCTTTTTGAGTGATCCAACCATCATTTTTCAGTTCAAATACCACCTTTTATGTTTTTTGTTTTGTTTGTTTTGCTTGACTTTTGGGGTCACACCCGGCAATGCTCAAGGATTACTCCTGACTCTGCACTCAGGAATTTCTCAGGGCAGTGCTTGAGGAACCATATGTGACACGGGAATTGAACCCAGGTCTGCTGCATGCAAGGCATACACCCTCCCTGCTGTGCTATCACTCCGGGCCCTCAAATACCATCTTTCCCCCAGATAATATCTTCTTTCCTCCTATGGTTGAAATGTGGCCCTTGTACTGTGCATTCTTAAAGAACCATATACTTTTTCATTTATCACAAGGGCAATGTGACATTTCCATGCAAGGAAGGAAAATTATTTGATTAATGACCCCATTTTCTATTTTAATAAACATTCATTGGCTAGAAATGTCTTATTGTTTTGTTCTTCAAGTTGTTGCTAGAAGGACTCATTGTTTCCAGGACAACGTGATAATCATTTATTGAACTGACTTGATCACTTGATCACATGAATCCCGTTATTCATTGATTTTCTCGAGCGGGCGCCAGTAACATTTCCACTGGACCCTATCATGTCCCAATGTAGCCCAATGGCATCTGGTTGATTCAGGAATATGAAGAGCCTCAAACCGTTCCTTTAGGGTCTTGACAAGGAAGTCTGACCATCTTGTAGGTGGGCGGCCACATGATCTTTTGATATCCTGTGGGATCCAGTCAGTAACAGCTCTAGTCCAGCGGTCATCTCCAAATCGCATTACATGTCCAGCCCATCTGATTTTCGATGCTTTGGCAAACGAGACAGCATCCCTGATTCTGGAATAGCGATGGAGGTCTGAACTCCGGATTCCTTCTATCACTTGAGTGAGGCGTGATATTCCAAGCATAGCTCTTTCGATTCCTCTCTGGGAGACCCGAATAGCATTCTCATCCTGCTTTCATAGGGCCCAGGTCTCTGAGGCGTATGTTAATGCAAAGGAGAACGGTGGAGTTGAAGAGATATGCCTGGAGCTGGAGGTTCTTTGTCCTTTTAGCTATTTCTTCGATGCCTTTGAAGGCATTCCATGCCATTCTCTTCCTCCTGTGCAGCTCAGGTTTTAGGTCATTCATCATGTTGACTTCTCGACCTAGGTACACATAACTTCTGCATTCAGAGATGTTTGTTCCATTGAGAGTGAATGGGGCCTCTGGAACTAGTTCATTCTTCATAAACATGGTTTTCTTTAGATTCAGCTGTAGACCTATCTTTCCACATTCTCGGTCAAAGTCAGCCAGCATTTGTGCCGCCTGGCTAATATTTGGTGTTATTAGAACCATGTCATCAGTGAAGCGGAGGTGGTGTAGTTGCCGACCATCTATCTTCACTCCCATTCCTTCCCATTCTAATTGTCGCATGATGTTCTCGAGGGTGGTGCTGAAGAGTTTTGGTTCGATGTATGTTCGATATGCCAAAACCAGTAACAAAAAATTGAACTGACTATTGCTAACTATTTATTGAATTGATTTATTTATTGAACCATCTAAAGGAGCTACCTAAAACTTCTCCTTTGGAACATAAGCATTTCTCTTGTTTCTCTCCCATTAGTGTGCCATGTCTGCCTCAAACATAGTCAGAAGCCTTGTTTTACCAAAAGGTTTGTGGCATGGCTTTGACTCTTTGGTGAGTGAATAATACTCTTATCCCATACCCACTAATTCAAAACTGGTTGTAATATACTGTATTTGTCATTTGTCTAGGTTGAGTAGAATATATATATAAATATATATATATATATATATATATATATATATATATGGAGACTCTTAGACATGGGGCAGAGCGGTTCCTTGCTCTCCCTGTGCCCAGCCGTTCATGAGGCAGTCGGGAGGCATGGTGGGTTCTAGCCTTGGCCCACCACCCCGGCAGAACCTCACAACAAGCCAGACGACCCCCCCCACCTACTCCACGGGCGCCACCATTTTCCACATCCGGACTTCCCTCTCTTCAGAACTCCACCCAGCCGACCAGCCCATCACAGCCCGGATCATCGACACCCACCCTGCAGCAGTTTCTTCCTCAATCCGGCCCAGAACTCCACCCAGCCAACCAGCCCATCACATCCGGGATCATCGACACCCACCCTACAGCAGTTTCTTCCTCAATCCGGCCCAGGTATGCTGGTCCAGAGACTCTTAGACATGGGGCAGAGTGGTTCCCTTGCTCTCCCTGTGCCCAGCCGTTCATGAGGCAGTCGGGAGGCATGGTGGGTTCTAGCCTTGGCCCACCACATGGGCGGAACCTCACAACAAGCCAGACGACACCCCCTACTCCACGGGCCGCCATTTTCCACATCCGGACTTCCCTCTCTTCAGAACTCCACCCAGCCGACCAGCCCATCACAGCCTGGCTCGCGCGGCTGCAAGCGGCCGCGTGGTTCATCAATAAGTGCTTTATTTGGAGGTGTGTAAAAAAATATGCCTCCCGCACGGCAAGCCTAGCAAGCTGCTCGTGTTGTATTTGACATGCCAAATGCCAGTAACAATTATATTAGGTCATCCCCATGACCTAATATAATGTTTTGAGGCTCTTTATGTTCCTGTAGCAAGCTGATGCCCTTTGCTCAACTGGCATGAGACAGGACATATGGAGATATTACTGGTGCCCGCTCTAGCAAATAGATGATTAACGGGAAGATAGTGATAGATAGTGATAGTGATATATATGGCAATAAGCAGGTTCTTTCTCTTTTACTAGTTCTCATTTCCCAGCAGCTCTATTCATGTTAGCTTGTTAGAAAACAGGACCTTTACCTGTCATGTATCTCCATTAATACATCATTCTCCACTAATTCTTCAAAGATATATGGTTCCTATTTAAGTTACTCCAGTCATTTTGTTGGTATCTATCCAGGTAGCTGGTCAGGCAGATTTTTTTAATGATGACTTTGGGATTTAGGTTTTCTTTTCTTTGTGTTGTTTTATCTTTATGGGAAGATTCTAGCATGTTCAAACCTTGTAGCACTTATTACCTTCTTAGATTCCCAATATTTGTCTAAGATTGTATGCATTTATATAGTCCAACTCCTCATATGCACTTTGTTATATATACTGTCATACATAAAGTCTTAAAAACATTTTATTTCTATTATGATGATCTTTATTATTATAGCAATACCAAACATATATTTAGTACTTAACACGTAACAGGCAGGCAGTCTTCTAAGTGTTTTCCATGTATTAACTCAGTTCTCTATCAAGAGGACCATAAAAATGCAAAATGTAACTGAGCATTCTAAAGCAATTAGCTTGGAACAAAGAAAAGTCATTATGAGAACACAGATACGGTGCCTTGGGGGGAAGAATGCCAAATCCTTGGTTCAGAGAGAAAGAAATAAGGCAAGGGAATGGTTTAAGTACGTTCTGCACTTTAGTTTCATGCTAGGTTTCAGGATAGTTAATGTTTGGTCTCCAACATTAATATTCTTTAATAGACACTTTGGACTTGGGTATTGGATGATGACAATAAACAGATACTTTCTGTGTGCTACTGTCCTTCCCCTAACTAGAATTTCTGCCAAATTGATTTAAAAGCATTGCACAAAGGATATTCCAACTCCTTCCTTATGTGGACCTAAGGTTGAATTAAAAATATTCCTTTCCTCAGAAATGAAAATACACTTAAGGACTCCAAAACTCACTTTAAATATGAGAATCTTGGGGCTGGAGGCATAGCACAGTGGGTAGAGTTTTTGCCTTGCATGTGGTCAACCTGGGTTCTATCCCCCAGCATCCTATAAGGATCCCACAAGCACTGCCAGGAGTAATTTCTGACTGCAGAGCCAGAAGCAATTCCTGAGTGCAGAGTCAAGAGCAACCCCTGTGCATCACCAGGTATGACCCAAAAAAGCAAATTATATACATAAGAGAATCTTTCACATTAATGAGAAAAGATTTGATTTATAGACTACTGAAGGTAATTTATATGAACAAAACAAATTTGATGGGAAGCCTATCCATGTTCAGATACTGTGATGAAATGAATAATTTTATTAGTAACAAATATTAAAGTGTGTATTATCCTTATGACTCAAATAACTGGAATTAGTAATATTCTTGGGTATATGTTAACACCTAACTTATTAACTTTTATTCCCCGTCCCTTTTAGATCAGAACATCAAGAACTATTAACTTTGAAGTTCTTGAAATTCTGGTCAAATAAATTTATTGAATTGCTTTTATTGGTTGATATTGGTAGAGATGTGATAAGTGAAATAAGCACCAGGTATTGACTTGATAATTAATTAGTCTATAATGAACTAAGTATCTCATCATCATAAGTATCCTGTGCATTCAGGTGTTGCAGGCATGGCTGCAGTGCCTGGCTGCATAGGCAGGTGGCAGACAGGAGACAGGCTTGTCTACACCCAGGGCTCTGCCCCATGGGCCCTTGTTGGTTGATGGTCTGACATAAATAAAGGCTGGGTCCCCTGGGATGAAACCAGAGCCAAAGTAGAGCCTGACAAGCCACCCTTGGTATATTTGCCAAAAATAGTAACAACGATGGACTTCATTCTCAACAAATGGACATGTTACAGGCGCCCGCTCAAGCAAATCAATGATCAACATGAAGACAAATGATACAACTGAACTAAGTTGTATTAATGCTGTGCATTCTGATAGAGATGTGTTCCATAGTAGATGCCATAGTAGGTGTATATTTGATTCTACTCTACTTTTACTACAAACTACAAGAAAAGAACCCAGTAAATATTCATTGTTTTTGTCTTGGTACAAATATCAGGCCTAATCCTCATTCATAATTTTACTTCTAAAAGTGAAAAAAAATCTCTTCATATTTCTGTGTATATTCAGTAAGCTCTATATGACAACATAGACACTCATGTTTATTTAAATCTTCCTCTATGTAACGAATCTTTTCTTGTCTTCCCTGTTTCTCTAATTTATTTAAGAACTTTATAGTTTGCAATCTTTCTATTAAAGCACAAGTTTATTGTCAAGAGTTCAAGAATATTATCTATGAATTGTATTTCAATCTTAATAAGAAAAAAAATTATCAAATTTACTAACAATTTCTTTTGAACATATCCCAAACTTTGCATTTCTAGAGGATACGCAACACATATAAATTGACTCCTCTGCTAATTTTAACTGGTGACTCTTGATGGATTCCTGGATTGCCCTTTGTTATTTTCTGTTTCTTGTAACCAAAACAAAAACTAAGGTTTAAAGAATATACTTGTTGCATTTTGAACTCTCACACCAGCCTGACTCCACCTCAGGTAACCTACCTCCCTGGGGTGTGCGGCTGGCCGGGCAGGCGCTTGGGGCCATGGTAGAGCCCCAGGTCTCGGCAGAAGGTTGAACTACAACCCCCAAGAATATACTTGTTCTTGTCCTGATATAGGCATGTATTTTTTTTTTAGTTCAGCTTGCTCTCAAATCCTTAAATAAACATCAAAATACAGAAATTGTCATGCTTCATTATTTTTAAATAACAAGGATCACTGGCTGTTTTGCAAAATAGGCATATTGTTAGCATTGTGGACAATGCAGGAAAAGAAAGACTAAAAGTAAATTGGCTCAAGGGGCCGGAGCGATAGCCCAGCAGGTAGGGCGTTTGCCTTGCACGCGGTCGGCCTGTGCTGGCCTGGGTTCGATCCCCGGCATCCCATATGGTCCCCCGAGCACCACCAGGAGTAATTCCTGAGTGCAGAGCAAGGAGAAACCCTTGAGCATTAGGGGGGGTGGAACCCCCAAAAAAAAAAAGCAAAAAAAATTGGTTCCATCCATGCAATGCCAGTGATGTCCTGAGGACCTCTGGGTTTCAAATTTCAAAATAAACTTGTTTTCTTTTCCTGTTCTTGGGTGCAACTTGAAAAACACACAGGTTAAGAATGATTTCCAGGGGCCCCGAGCTATAGCACAGCGGATAGGATGTATGGCTTGGCTGGGCCAAAACCAACCAGGGTTTGATTCCCTGCATCCCATATGGTCCCCCAGCACCGCTGGGAGTAGAGTCTAAGTTAGAGCCAGAAGTAACCCCTGAGCATTGCCAGGTGTGACCCGAAAAAAAAAAAAGATGATTTCCAGACACACAAAATTATTCAGAGATTTCATTCATTCATCAAGTTTTACCTCTTCTGGGTATCAAAACTTTACAGTATTAAAAGCTAAACATCAAGGTACAATTTTACACAAAGAGGTTCTGAACCAACTCAGTGAAAATAGAGCACTTACAGCCTTTTAGTTGATATCATACTGTACTTCAAAACCTCATATGCTGCACAGGCATATTGATATTAATACTTATATTATTACTTAGTGGTTTGGCAGAAGTACTTGGCCAAAGTATCTATAAGAAAGTGTTACTTATTCTCAAACAGATCTTTCTTCCAGGTCTGACCCGCCACCATGTCTCAAATGCTTTGTGCCCTTCTGAATACTTTCAAAGTTCCTTGTAACAGACATTCTTCTTTGATATGTGATATCAATCTCCCTTTCCTATGTTTGTGAAGCTTAACTTTCACACAGAGACAATCTATTTATATAGAAATGTTTGCATGCATTTTAAAGAACGACTGCAGTTAAATGGCATCTATCAGTCAGCTGTATTGATCAGTAGCTACTTGTCCCAGCACTGGGCTTAGTGCCTGATGAGTCATTATCCCGGTTTACCATCCATTTGTATTTCCCTATTCCTGTCACTTGTGAAGGGTATAAAATCTCTTCTTAGTCGATGCTTCAATTATTATGCAGTCTGAACAAGCAGATGTATTGCTAAACTGCTTGCTTCATTTTCTCCCTTTTAATTATTACAACCTCATATTATTGGAGTGATTATTTACTATCTATATATGAGGAAACTCCTGTTATATGCAGTCATTTGACTAGTCCACATTCTTGCAGATTAGAGACTCAGCAAAGTCAAAATAAAGCTTTAGGTGATCAGTAATGCCAATGGTATAGTTAAGCGAGTACCTATATACACAAAAATACTCATTACATAGATTCCAGTGTCAACTTGTTTGTTAGCTCCAGAGAACCAGTACAGGGGGTTAAAGTAATTGACTTCTGCTGGTTTAGTCTCTGGTATGCATGTGCCCCCCAAATCACTGCCATGAGTAACCCCAACCGATGAGTACATCTTGAGAATAACCAAGTATGCCCCATAATAGATAGATAGATAGATAGATAGATAGATAGATAGAGAGAGATAGATAGATAGATAGATAGATAGAGATAGATAGATAGATAGATAGATAGATAGATAGATAGATAGATAGATAGATAGATAGATAGATAGATAGATAGATAGATAGATAGATAGATAGATAGATAGATAGATAGATAGATAGATAGATAGATAGATAGATAGATAGATAGATAGATAGATAGATAGATAGATAGATAGATAGATAGATAGATAGATAGATAATTGAATGGATACATAAATCACTATCACTATCTTCCCGTTCATCATCTATTTGCTAGAGCGGGCACCAGTAATATCTCCATATGTCCTGTCTCATGCTAGTAGAACTCAAAGGCATCCGCTTGCTCCAGGAACAGAAAGAGCCTCAAACCATTATATTAGGTCATGGGAATGACCTAATATAGATGTTACTGGTATTTGGCATATCAAATACGACACGAGCAGCTTGCCAGGCTTGCCGTGCGGTGGATACTCTTGTAGTCACCTCTGAATAAAGCATTTATTGATGAACCATGCTGGCGCTAGCGGCCACGCAAGGATAAATAAATAAATAAGTAAATAAATAAATAAATAGATAAATAAATAAATAGAAGTCATGGCTACTTTTCCTTGTACACTCTTCTAATGACTAAGCTTCTACACATGTTTCAGTACTTTCATTATTACAAGAGGCTTAAATGATTAATGTGAACTCAAAGTTATTGTGAGAATTTGGTGAGATAGCATATAGAATTGGGTATAGAGTTTAGTATATGGAAAAATCCTAAAAAAAGAATTACTTATTGGTCAATAATACAATATCTTCCCCCTCAAAACTGACAGAGGCAGTTATTTTTTCTGTATATTTTGGCAAAAAATGTTACTCACATATTGTATCTGAGTCCAAATGCTTCCTCTGTAACTCATAAACATAGGCAGGACCATTGATAGTTGCCTAGTGTAATGCCCCATCAGATTATACAAACATGCCGCCATTATACAGATGACAAATGTTCAGGAATTAAACATGACACAAATATTCAATCACAACTGAATTAAATATTTGCTTTTAAACAATTAATTGTATAAAAAATTGATTTCTATCTTGGTTTCATTTTAGATTACAAATTAAGTGTATTTATCATGTGATGAATGCTTCTCTAGCTCCTTTGACTTAACATTTAATTCCCAGAACAACACTATTAGTTGGGTACTTTTGTCATCGTTTAACAGAAAAAGAGATTGTGGATCTAGTGGTTAGTTAATTCTTCAAATATGAACTGAGATTGCAGATGGCAGAGCCTGGAGAAGGCCCAGGTCTTCTTCCTTATAAATCCTTCCATACTTCTCACACTGACAAATGATTATTCTTTGGCCTGTAACATTAGTTGATGTCATTTTACATTTAAAAATTTATATTTTCAGGGCCAGAGCTATAGTCCAACAGGTAGGGCGTTTGCCTTGCATGTGGCCAACCTGTGTTCGATCTCAGCATCCCATATGGTCCCCCGAGCACCGCCAGGAGTAATTCCTGAGTATAGAGCCAGGAGTAACTCCTGAGCAATGCCGGTGTGACCCAAAAAGAAAAAAAATTATATTTTCTACAAAATGTAAAATTTCATAGATGTATACTTTATTTGTTGTTTTTAAATATACTTTAGTGATACTAACGTTAATAAGTTCTATTAATAAGTTCTGATAAAGAGCTGCTACTGACTCTCACTGTGTCCAGCCACTCATGAGGTGCCCGGGAGGGATGGCAGGTTCTAGCTCTGGCCCACCACCCCAGCAGAGTCTCACAACAAGCCAGACGACCCCCCCACTCCATGAGGACCTCCATTTTCCACATCCAGACTTCCTCCTCTTCAGAACTCCACCCAGCAGACCAGGCTATCAAAGCCCGGCTCGCACGGCCGCTTGTGGCTGCACGGTTCATCAATAAATGCTGGATTTTGAGATGACTACAAGAGTATGCTACCCACACGGCAGAGCCTGGCAAGCTACCCTTGTCGTATTTGATATGCCAGATGCCAGTAACAATTATAAACCTCATTCCCATGACCTGATGGAATGGTTTGAGGCTCTTTATGTTCCTGGAGCAAGCAGGTTCCCTTGGGGCTCTACTTGCATGAGACAGGGCATATGGAGATGTTACTGGTGCCCGCCGAGCAAATCGAAGATAAACGGGAAGACAGTGATACAGTGATTTTAAATATATTTTATATATTATGCCATCTGTTTACTACCCATTGTCAAAGACTAAAATTATAATAAAGAAAGTATTCCACCCTAAATTTATTGATTGTATGAGTCACAAACATCATATTATTATTGAACTTTCCAAATGTCTGCCAAAAAATTAACTCTTCTTTAGTAAAAATAAAACTTAAATGACATTTGACAGTATATTGATTTTTTTGTTGAGGAATGACACATTTTCATTCTAAATGAACCCACGTTCCCTCAAACCTCCAGTTTTTCCATCTTCCAGAATTACCCTTCCTAATCTCTATATGCATCAATTGCAATTTATGTTTTTTTTTGCAATCATGGTGTTACACAATTTTAGATAAAGGAACTGTCCAGATACCATTTCATAACTTGAAAGATAGTGAAGCAAATGCTCTGAAATCAGATGCAACCTGGTCTAAGTTATGGAAATGAGACACAGCTAAGTCAAGATTTCAGTCTCCTTGTGTGCCTTCCCTAGTCCTTCAAATACCCTTGATATAAGACAGTGCTGAACCACTGCAGATAAAATGTATTTGCTCTACAGAGGAATTTGTGCTATGGGAAGGAAAAAAGATTTCAGAGAGAGAAGATCTTTGGATTTGTTGTGTTAGGTTTCCCATTAGAGAATGTTACCAAAGTGATTTATATACTATTTAAAGCATTATTACCTGAAGTAAAACTCATGTTTTACCCCAAAATGATATGGAGTAAATCACCTGTATCTATGAAAAGACTGAAATTATCTCAAAGGAGTTGGTGAAATTTATAAAGAAAATACCCTGTTTGGAGCTACTGGCTTTGCCAACAAAGAGCTAAGTCAACACACGAGGACACTGCATCAACACACAGGACCAACTCCAGCTAAAGAAGAATGGGTCCTGGTTCCCCACAAGTTCCTGAATCTGAGCAAGTCTCCATTTCCCAGGTCCACTCTGAATGAAGACTCTTGCAAGTATTGGGTGTTTGCTCTCATTTCAGGGCTCTTTAAAATTTAGGAGGAAAAAAATCTAGGGTTATGACTTTCTGGCAAAGCAATGAATAACTTGCAGCCACACAATTATTGGAGCAAATTGACAAGAAACATTAAATGTCTCTATTACCCGTAAAAGTGTAAAAATATGAGAAAAATGTCATCCCAGTGCAGATCAATCACTTAAGCATTCCAGTAAGTGGCCTCTCAAAATGTTACACTGAAGACCTCTTACTTCCTTTGACAGCCTGACATGCATCTGCCATCAATTAATTTATCTGAACTATTTTTGAATCTGTATCTTTCAACAACATCACCTTTCTGGGAAAAGACTTTCATATGTTTATAATCCCTTTCAAGCGTGAAAGGTAACCCTTATTCTGGTAATTAGAGATCAAATAGAGATCTGAGGCTACTGTATACACATCCTTCAAAATGCTTTAGACTTCAATCATCTCCCTCTAAGCTTTCATCTTCTGAAGCCAGAATTCTCTTTTTCTTTCCCTCTTTTTTTTAATTTTAAATGTGTGCATCATTAGAGAGAAATGGTCAATCCCATTTCATCTGCAATGCTAGTGAAATTGCCAACCTCTTTTGAAAATGTAATCATTTACTGGAATACTACTAAAATCTATGAGGATTCCTTTTGAAGCGAAGCACTTAAAGAAAAATAAAAAATAATTTTAAAAACAGGTAATGGTACATCAGAGAAACGTGAAGTAATTCTTTGACAAGTTTTTTTGCCTTTTAAGAAATGGCAGGCAATTAATGAAAAGATAAAGTGAAATGAGTGAAATTAGTCAGAAGAAAAAGGACAGATATAGAATGACTGCATTCATTAATGGGATATAAATATATACCAGTGTTCTACTAATTGTGGGAAATGGTAATGTCAGACTAGAACTGAGCCTTGAATGTACACAAAAGGATTTACGTCATAAACCCTAAATGTCTATAGGACAAGCCACAATGTGAAACAGGAGAGAGAGAGAGAGAGAGAGAGAGAGAGAGAGAGAGAGAGAGAGAGAGAGAGAGAGAGAGAGAGAAAAAAAAAAAGGAAGGAAGGAAGGGCCGGAGCGATAGCCCAGAGGGTAGGGTGTTTGCTTTGCAGGCGGCCAGCCTGTGCCGGCCCGGGTTCGATCCCCGGCATCCCATATGGTCCCCCCCGAGCACCGCCAGGAGTAATTCCTGAGTGCAGAGCCAGGAGAAACCCCTGAGCATTGCCGGGTGTGACCCAAAAAGCAAAAAAAAAAAAAGAAAAAAGAAAAGGAAAAGTGCCTGCTATAGAGGCAGGTTTGGGGGGAAGAGAGAGGGAATTTTGGGACACTGGTGGTGGGAATAGGGCACTGGTGGAGGGACGGGTGCTGGAACACTGTATGACTGAAACCTAACTATGAATATCTTTATAATTGCACATCTCACAGTGGTAGAGTAAAAAATATAGAAAAGGAATAAATAATACCAGCTAGGTAGAACTATCTGGTCACAACAAAGATTTTCTTTTTTCCAAAGGCTCAGTCTCTTCACATATCATGCTTACTACCCTGCAGTTTCAATTTTAGTGACAAATTTTCCTCATATTTTATGACTAAGTGAAAATTCATTTTGAAAATAGAAGATCCACAACTTATGGTGCAAATGATAGATTCAATTAATATTTTTGTTTAAAATTAGTATCAAATACATTAATTTTATATCTCCTTCCTCCAGTTGAAAAGACCATTTGACAACATCCAGATTTGTCAAAGGATAGTTCTAGAATCAGCAGGAAAAACTGAGAGCCTGGTCCACTGTAGGTGCTCTTTGTGTTTGAATGAGTAAATGAATCATTTCAGGAAAGCAATACTTAGTCATTCTATAGATAATAAAGAGCATTTTGTTTGGACAATTAACCTATTAGTGGTTTATCTATTACTCCAACAGATTTGAAATTAGAATCAAGGATGTTGCAAAAGTTTCCACCAGTCACTAAATGACCAGGTAGCAAGAAGGGAAAAAAATGTCTTCAGGGCAACACAAGGATGTTATCATATATTTTTAATTCTCCCATTACAATATGATTATAACTAACCCAACCACTGCCTAGAAACCAAACTCTCCCTAAAACCACATCAAGCTTCTCCCTGAAGCTTGATGTGGTTTTTGATAGAAGGTTAACATGTGATAGATAAAATGACAATCATTCTTATTAGTTTTACTTAGCCTGTGAAAATTAGCAAATTCCTTACCTTGAAACTCTACTCAAATTTCCCTTGAGGTATCCAGACAAGCTTAGTAAGTGTTTCCAAAATGATTTTAGGCACTGTCTGTCCCAAGAAGAAAGCAAATAATTCTTATTTACTTTAATTATACCACCACATATACAGTAAAGAATTAGTGTTGAAATGATGTTAAAAGTCCCAACAATGTGCCAATCACAGAGAGACAGTTTGTACTCATCAGTGATACATTATAACATAAAATATTTGAAAATAACTTTATATTAAACTTCACTTGTATCACTTGTATTACTTGTCTTCCCATTGTTCATCAATTTGCTCAAGCAGGCACCAGTATCATCTCCATATGTCCTGTCACGTGCTAGTGTAGCCCAAAGGAATCTGCTCACTCCAGGAACAAGAAGAGGCCAAACCATTCCTTCAGGCAATGGGAATGAGGTCTACAGTTGTTACTGGTTTTGGCATATCAAATACGACATGGGTAGCTTACCAGGCTCTGCTGTGCGGGTGGTATACTCTCAGCAGCAGGCTCTCATCTTGTGTAATTACTGATTAACCATGCCGCAGCAAAGCAGCCACGTGCAATGGGGAGAAATCGGCTTTTCTCTTGAGTGGAGCTCTGACGAGCTGAGTACAGATGTTGAAAATGACTGCCCTCATGGTGTGGGGTTCTTCTAGCTTCTTGCAAGGCTCTATTGGGATGGCAGGCCAGGGCTATAACCCAGGCCAGTAGAATCCCCATACCAGGAGGGCAGTCATTTCCAACATCTGGACTCCTCTGCCCGTCAGAGCTCCACCAAGAGAAAAGCCAATCTCAAGCCCTGCTCATCAGAGTCCCACCCTACAGCGAAGCCTATTTCAAGCCCAGGCATGCCTGATCCAGAGTCTCAGAAACACGGGGCAGAGCTGCTACTGGCTCCCCCTGTGCTCAGCTGATCATGAGGCACCTGGGAGGGAAGGTGGATTCTATTTTAGACTAACAAGACAAATTCTACCCAACTTAAATTTTAAAAACTATTAAAAATTTACCAATATATAATTTCTTACTATAGATTATTAGTTTAAAACAAATGAAGATTCTAGTGAAAATCTGGTTATATTTCAAAATTGTGTTTTCCCATATTTAGCAGCAATAGATGGGTCAAAACACGAACTTCAGCTAATTAAAAATTCATATATTCGGGGCCGGGTGATAGTCCAGTGGGTAGGGCATTTGCCTTGCATGCGGCCGACCCGGGTTCAATCCCCAACATCCCATATGGTCCCCGAGCACCACCAGGAGTAGTTCCTGAGTGAAGAGCCAGGAGTAACCCCTGAGCATCACTGGGTGGACCCAAAAAAAGCAAAAAAAGTCATATATTCATTGTTCAGAATATAAAATCACTACACAAAATGTTACATTTATCTCTTAGTAATAGGTCTATTGAACATTATCTTATTTTCTATGTTTATTTTTTTCATTTGTTTTTAGTACATGCCCCATATCAAACAGGGTCTAAAGCAAGATACCATCCTGCCAATGCCAAATCAAAAATCATAGGAGTAAATATGCATGCCAAAGTACGTTTTATTAGAACTTGATCAGACAGACAGAAGTAGAGACTCATAGAGTACATACATGAAACCTTGTCTTAGAGAAATTCTTAGTGCTTAGCATTTCATCAGCACTGAATGACTATCATGCACGGAGTCAGAAAACTTTGTAACAAAGATTAATAAGTTTAAATTCATGAAGAAAGAGAACAAGAATGGGCATCTATTTAATAAACAACCTGAGAAATAAGTATAAACATCCTACCACCAATCTATAGTCAACAAATGACTTAGAACAAATGTTTTAATTCTTCTTGAAAACTAAAATCCACTTAAAAATAAAAAGATAGAGAAGTTTTTCTAATGATGACCCCAGTGATCTAAATTCCACTCTCAGCTCTACACAGTGACTTCGTGGTGTCACTGGAGACGAATCACTTCATCTTTCCAAACTGCCATCCATCAAACTACCTTGACAGTAATTATATGTTAGGTCCCAGAGGAAATTTATGAGGATGAACTTAAAAATCTTCGCTTTGCCAAAATGAACAGAAGAGACCAGGATAAGGCCCACAATTATTATTTTATGTGAAGAGATGAGCATAGAATGGACTTATTTTTTTCTAAGAGCATTTCCTTCCAAAAGAAAAAATTCAATTGTTCAGCATTTTTATAGTTTATAGAAGATATCAAATAACTCCATCTTTTTCTGATCAGTTTTTGTGTGAAAATAATGACAAGCTCCTTTGGTACATGTTTTTTAAAAATCTGGATATATTCAAATAAAAATAAAAAAAAAAATTAATTTTCCCCTTTCATGTTTAATTTAGCATTTCTGAAACGCAGTAACTTTTCAAATATCGAAGAAAACTTTATGAGTAGTTATTTCTGTAAGTGCCATGGTTAAACTACTATTTTAAAAATCTGATTCAACTAATATTATAATATAATATTAAATTATATTAATATATTTATTATATAATATTTTATATTATATAATAATTATATATAATATTTTATATTCACTGTATCACTGTCTTCCCGTTCATCATCTATTTGCTCAAGGGGGCACCAGTAATATCTCCATATGTCCTGTCTCATGCTAGTAGAACCCAAAGGCATCTGCTTGCTCCAGGAACATTAAGAGCCTCAAACCATTCCATCAGGTCATGGGAATGAAGTCTATAATTGTTACTAGTATTTGGCATATCAAATACAACACGGGTAGCTTGCCAGGCTCTGCCGTCGGGTGGCATACTCTTGTAGTCACCTCTGATCTTCAGCATTTATTGATGAACTGTGGCTGCGCAAGCCGGGTTGTGATCAGCTCATTATATTATATAATATATTATATTATATAAAATAGTATAAGATCGTTCAACTAATATAACAAATAATATTTTATTTTTTCATTTTATTTTTAAAAATAAGATTTAAAATAAAATAAAATAAAAAGCATTTTATTTTTAAAAAATACAGTTTTAATAGTGTACTTTAAGTTTGATAGGTGAATTAAAATTATACAAAATGTGAATAAAAGTTTACTAGGATATTAAACATTTTCAAATATTATCTTTAAAATACTCTGCAGGGGCTGGAGCAATAGTCCAGCAGGTAGGGCGTTTGCCTTGTATGCAACTGACCTGGGTTTGATCCTCGGCATCTCATATGGTCCCCCATGCAGTGTCAGGAGTGATTCCTGAGCACAGAGCCAAGAGTAAGCTCTGAGCATCGTTGGGTGTGACCCCCAAAATAAAAAATAATAATAATAAAATAAAAAATAAAATACTCTGCAGAAAAGGAACAATGGATATTGGATTTAATAACATGATGGTCTGACATAGAAAAAGACTGGGCCCTCTGGGATGAACCCAGACTCATGGCAGAGCCTGGCAAGCAATGTATGGTGTATTCGATATGTCAAAAACAGTAACAATAATGGATCTCATTCCCAATGAATGGAGACATTACTGGTGCCCACTCGAGCAAATCGATGAACAACAGGAAGATAAGTGACAAGTGACATCTTTAAAATGTTTTTTAATTTGGAAAAAAATCTATCACAGAGTTCTCATGAATAAACTCCTGGGCTTATGCTGATAATGTATTAACAGCATACATACATACATACATATTATTGTATATGCTTGTACTTAGCTGCATTTTGTTAAAGAAGCTTCTGAAGTCTGACAGAGATCTTCAAACTTTTTTGGCCTACCATTCGAACCTTTTCGGAAACAAAAGATCAGTCAAACACGGAACTGTTCACAGCACTACCCTCCTGATTTCTCTCCTTAATGTTAATCGCTCTCTGTCTACCTCTGTCCTTACTTGTATGAAAAGATTAAGGTTCAGCTTGATACTTGTACAATTCAGCAACTGGTCACCCAAAAGTTCTCTCTTTTTCTACTTTCCTCAGTCTCGCTGCCACCTCTGCTGACTTTATAATTATGTATCTTAAAGAACTGTCATTTTCCTGCTTGTTATTCTGAGACTGCTTAGTTTCTGACAAACAACAGCTATAGTACATCCTTTTCCTAAATAATATTCCAAGAGACAAAAAGTTTTAGATTTGGTAACACTCAGAGGAAGTACTTTTAGAAAAGGGCATTGCTCTTGTTTAAGGGGGAGAGATCCCGAGATGTTCCCCTAACTTCTAATGTTAATGTACAAGTTTCTATTTTTATAAATCCTGCAAATGAATGCAGTCATTCTATGTCCTCTTCCTTCTGACTTCCTTCTATATGTCCTCTTCCTTCTGACTAATTTCATTCAGCATGATACTCTCCATGTCCATCTATCCATGTCCATCTATTTATAAGCAAACTTCATTTTTCCAAACAGCTACAGAGTATTCCATTGTGTAGCTATACTATAGTTTCTTTATCCAGTCATCTGAGGTGCGGGGGACATTGGTGTCAGGAAGGGTGCAGTCGTGGAAGGATGGGTGCTGGAACACCATATGACTGAAACCCAATTATAAACAGCTTTGTAATGGCCTATCTCATGGTAATATAATAGAATTTAAAAAGTAATAAAATAATGTGACAAGTCTCATTCCTGGAATCTGGATTCAGACAGCATCAGTTAACATGCAAATAGTTGCCCAAAAGGCATAATACATCCATCCATTAGCATCTCCTATCAAATAGGAGGCTTAGTCTAAAGAAATGGGGGTGCAAAATAGCTACTTGAGATTATCAGATTTCCCCAGAATAAGCCACTGCCCCAGGGAGGAAGGGACAAGGTGATGAGGATCACAGTAGCAGCAAAACATGAAAAAGCTGGCAGGGCGCCCTGGAATTGTCGCCTCCCAGACCCTGTCTAACCATGGCTGCGGAGGAAACCACAGGAGTTCTGAAATCATAGAAAAGCAGAAATACTGTCTTAGAGGGGCTAACAAGGTTCAGAGGGGGAAATATCTGAAATAAGAAAAATTTAAAGGATAAAAGCATCATTACCCTGAAGCTCAATGTAGCGAAGAGAAGCTTTTAATTTTTTCCTCGTGTCCTTTCTTGTTACCCATTTAAACCCATTACTCCGCTGCGATGCAGGTGATCCCAGAATGCGATCAGCCTGTGTCACTGGGGCGTATGCATCTTCCTTGACCTGTTGGAAGCCTCTCACTCTATCAGCTTCTTAGACTGGCTCCGAACTAATGCAAGGAGTATCAGTCTTGGCTTTCTGGGCTTCCTGCCAGCCCAGGAAGACGTGTTGGAGCCTTCTCCCGGCTGCAGCAAGAGGACACCTGCTACCCCTGACCTTGTTATTTGACTTTCTTCATTTTTCTTCTCCTATCTTGAGGCATGTCCTCAACCCCTTCCCCCAAAAAACAACTTTACTCATCACAAGCTCTTCCATTTCTTCTTCAGCTAAAATGCATGTTCAGAACGTGTTGAATTGGTCTCGCAGTCTTCATCACTGCTGAGAAAAATTTACATATATATGGGCACAGAGATAACAGTCTCATCCCCCAAGAATTTTACAAATAATGGTCTCTGCAACTCTCAACACATTTTTCTTTATTGCTCTCTGCAAAGACCTCCAATATTTATTCCTCTGTGGGTTTATCAGTCTCTGAAAAGTCACCATAACATTTTCATACAAAAAAATAGTAGTTGATACACTCTGTGAGTAGAAGATTGTCTCTCTCTGTGTCATGGTTTTCCAGCGTGTTCCAGGGACACGCTAGTGAGGAAGGAACTCACTTCAGTGGACTGTCGTGTGTAGAGTCTGTCCAGAGGGGAGGATGCAGACCCCCTGCGAGGGTCAGTTTTCCCAGTCAAGGGAAGAGACTTTATTTTCTTTTTGGGTCACACCCAGCAATGCTCAGGGGTTACTCCTGGCCCTGTGCTCAGGAATTATTCCTGGTAGTGCTCAGGGACCATATGGATGTTAGGGGTCAAACCCAGATCAAACGCCCTGTCCACTGTACTATTGCTTTGGCCCCTAAAAGAAGACATTCTTGGGACACGGGGTTCATCATATAGATGAGTGATCACTTGTGTTATGGGGTCAGGAATAAAAAGAATAACTACAAGAGTATGCTACCCGTACGGCAGAGCCTGGCAAGCTACCCGTGTCGTATTTGATATGCCAAATACCAGTAACAATTATAAACATCATTCCCATCACCTGATGAAATGGTTTGAAGCTCTTTATGTTCCTGGAGCAAGCAGGTGCCCTTGGGCTTTACTGGCATGAGACGGGACATATGGAGATGTTACTGGTGCCCGCTCGAGCCAATCGATGATGAACGGGAAGACAGTGATACACTCTGAAATACCTCCAAAGTTATGCCCCACAGAATCCAGTGAATTTGTAATAAGAATAAGAATAAGAATAAGAATAAGAATAAGAATAAGAATAAGAATAAGAATAAGAATAAGAATAAGAATAAGAATAAGAATAAGAATAAGAATAAGAATAAGAGTAAGAATAAGAATAAGAATAAGAATAATATAAGCCTAGTTCCTCCACCTGCATCACTGGGAAAACTTGACTAGCATGTGGAGTTAACATGACTTCCTTTCTCCAAATCTGTGTTCTTATGATCAAAAGTGCAGATGAAATCCATATCGTCCTGCAGTTGTGGCAAACACAAAGGAGCTGCACAGTGTGTGGCATAAAATCAGTCTATAATATCTGTGACTTGCCTGGCGGTTAGATCCATGTCCCAGTTCCATTTTCAGCCCAATGATGAAAGTTGGTGTCTTCTAAGTACCCACGTTGGCATTGCCCCCAAGCCCAAGGAGCATTAAGGTGATTACCTCCCTTAGAGCTTCCAAACTGTTGTCAAATGGAATGTTGGAGAATAGGTCTGGATTTTTGGATAAAAGGTTTAGAACTGGAAAATCCAAAAGGATAAACATGAAACAGAAAGGTATAAACACTTGCTCCTATCATTTTAGTTTCCAGGTAAAAGGTGATAATAATTTAACTAACTTCTACAGTTCCTTCTATGTGATTGCAGACAAAAAGAGAAACAAGTCCTTAGTCTCCATAGAGTTTGTGATGCAAAAGACTGATTTTGAATACGGAGAAGCACAACAACATAGACTTAGGAGTATGAACTACCAGGGCTTTAATAACGCCTGGGTTCAAATCCCAGTAATACTCTTTACCAGCTCTGAGACTTTGGACTGTTCCTTTCTCAGCCTCAGTTTCTTTTATCTGTGGCATGATACTATATCAATAGGTAGGGGGTCAGGGGAAGCTATTGTGGCCACATCCAGCAGTGTCTAGGAGATACTCATGGCTCTGTACTCAGGGCTCACTCCTGGTAGTGCGAGGGATTTTGAGGGACAATATGCCTGTAGGAATTGACTTGTGGTAGGCCCCATATAAGGTAAAGTGCACCGACTGCTGTTTTATCTCTCCAGTTCCTAGAAATTTTATGAGTCAAAGTTAATATTTTAGTATTCTTAGATGAATAGCTACAGATAAGCAGTTCTATAAAGCTGTTAAATAAATGATAGCATTAATACAAGTCAGCATTTGAGAAGCAGCAAAAAATAATAGGGAAAGGAAATAGGAATAGTCAACATTCCACTTGACAACAGTTTAGAGGCCCTAAGGGAGGTAATAACCTCCATGTTCCTTGGGCTTGGTGTGGGGGGGGAGGGGCAATGCCAACTTGGGTGCTTAGAAGACACCAAATTGGGGATCCTTTGAATGCCCAAATTTCAAAGAAATTAATGCTACTTATACCCAGTAACATGAACTGGAAGCTAAGTCACTTTCCACTTTCTACACGTGTGACCTTGACCAAATTGCTAAAAGCACTGCTTTTGTGATTTCTTGGTTAAAAAAGGAATAATAATACCTGTCTCAAAGGAATATAGAGAGGATTAGGTACATTAATTCATGCAAAGTGCTTAGAAGAAAACCTGGTGCATGGTAAATATTCAGGAAATATTATTAACCGGTATGTTTTCATGCACCATTACAGAATTGTATATAAATTACTGTAACCACAGTTTTCTGTTCAATTAATTAGCATTTGCAACCCATAACATGATCTAATTAGTATAAACTTACTTACTTACTGATACCTATTCTCTTATAGAAAATATGACTGATGCCGACATGTAAGGTACAATATAGAAAGTGAAAAAACTAGGTTTCTCACAGAAAAAATGATTTACTGTTTTAGCTAACATATTAGCTGTGGAGGTGGGGGGGGAGAGAGAGAAATAGAGAGAGAGAAAGAGAGAGAGAACTTCTTAGTCTGCCCTTCATCAAGGAAAAGGAGATAGCAGCTTCTATATTTTTCTCATTGAATTAGTTCTAGTTAGAATTGAACAAATTGTATTATCACTGAAAAATACTGAGGCTGTAATAGGATATAGCGTGCTTCCTGACAGCATTCCAAGGTGTCATAATACCACAAATATTTTTCACAATAAAAAATCTTCCATACACAAAAAGAAAGAATCTGTATGGCAACCATATGAAAATGTCATTTTGCATTTTTTCTTTGCACACTTTTTTAATTCATATTTCACTCTTCTGAGAATTCTTTGGAGAGACTATACAATATTTCATATTTCTTATTTCTATTCAATATTACTGATACTCTACTTTAATATACCACTGAGGATAGGGGATGGGAAAATTGCGCCTTGGCATAAATGTCCTGGTGAACTGTCTTAACAAATAATGGGGAAGAACTTTGAGACAACATTGGAGGAAATAGACTGAACTGCTAATAAAAACTAGAAGATCGAATGGTTCAATACTGCTGAACTACAGTGTGTAGGGCGTTTGCCTTGCATGTAGCCGACCTGGGTTCAATGACTGGCTTCCCATATGGTCCCCTGAGCACCACCAGGAGTAATTTGTCAATGCAGAACCAGGAGTAACCCCTGAGAATTTCTGGGTGTGCTCAAAAGCAGATAGATAGATAGATAGATAGATAGATAGATAGATAGATAGATAGATAGATAGATAGATAGATAGATAGATAGATAGATAGATAGATAGATAGATAGATAGATAGATAGATAGATAGATAGATAGATAGATAGATAGATAGATAGATAGATAGATAGATAGATAGATAGATAGATAGATAGATAGATAGATAGATAGATAGATAGATGGATGGATGGATGGATGGATGGATGGATGGATGGATGGATGGATGGATGGATGGATGGATGGATGGATGGATGGATAGATGGATGGATGGATGGATGGATGGATGGATGGATGGATGATAGATAGATGGATGGATGGATGGATGGATGGATAGATAGATAGATAGATAGATAGTAATGATAATAATTAGATAGTAGAAAGAATAGTGTAGATAGGATAGAGAATGGAAAAGGGGATAGATAGATAGATAGATAGATAGATAGATAGATAGATAGATAGATAGATAGATAGATAGATAGATAGATAGATAGATAGATAGATAGATAGATAGATAGATAGATAGATAGATAGATAGATAGATAGATAGATAGATAGATAGATAGATAGATAGATAGATAGATAGATAGATAGATAGATAGATAGATAGATAGATAGATAGATAGATAGATAGATAGATAGATAGATAAGTGAAGGGTGAATGAATGAATAAATAAATAAATAAATAAATTCTGATGCACTGCAAGCAAAACGTGGTTAATGTTATTTAGGAGAGACACAGGAGAAGATACTGGTTGCTTACATGTCTTCTAAAGAATCTGACCATGCTTTGTAGAGACAGTGTATTAGTGAAACTACAGGATGCTATAATTGTACATTAGCCCCATAGCAGTAACACTAATATAAACATATTACCTAAACTACAGTATTCTAAAGCTCTATATATGTTGGTCACTAGAAAGGGCCCATCCTGGGGACTGAGGGTCAAGGTGGCCAGCTGAAAGGCATCCAAGGCCAAGGGACATGCACACAGTACCAAGGCCAAGCACATTCTTTGCACACGGGTAACTCTGAGGGCAAATACCTGGAAGACAAAGAACTTTGCATCTCTTGAAACTCTTCAGAGAGACACTGGTTTATTCAACAAGATCACGTCTGTTTCACTGTCTTCCCATTGTTCATCGATTTGCTTGAGTGGGCACTAGTAACATCTCCATTAGTCCTGTCACAAGCAAGTGCAACCAAAGGGCATCTACTTGCTACAGGGACAGGAGGAGCCCAAAACCATTCTTCAGGTTATGGAACTGAGGTCCATAATAGTTACTAGTCTTTGGCATAAAAAGTAAATAAAACACGATGGCTTGTCAGGCTTTACCGTGTAGGAGGTATATTCTCAGTAGAAGGCTCTCAACCCGAGCATTTACTGATGAAACTTAAAGGGGGAAGATCAGGTTTTCTCTCGGATGGAGCTCTGAGGAACTATAGAGTCTCGATGTTGAGAATGACTAACTGCATGATGTGTGGTTGCTCTGGCTTCTTGCCAGGCTTACTGGTATCAGTTAGAACATGGCTATAACTGTTTACTATGTATAAATGTGAAAGAAATTGGGAAGAACCTTATGCAAAATTCAGTATCCTATAAAAATATCGCACAGCCGCTTTGCGGCCAAGGTACATGTGAGTCTGGTGTGGGTGGGTCTCTCTCTTCCGGGCAACTGGCATGGAGGAGGAGGAAAGGGCAGGGCCCAAAATTCCACTCTGAGTACTGAGTATATCAACAGATACATAAACTTTTATAGCTATACATTCAGAGGGGACGGAAAACAGTTTGCACCAGCCCCATTTAACTGACGTTTGCCATGCTTCCAGGGGTAGGGTGTGACATGCATCAAAACAGGCTATTGTGGTCAATGCTTTCCCATTGGTCACAGAAGCCCAACCTTTCCATTCTTTCTCCCCATATTTTTCCATATGCCTACTCACACACACACACACACACACACACACACATGTGCTCACCCATGCTCTTTCTCTCTGAGCCTTTCTTGTATGTCATGTGCTTCTCTGTACCTTTCACATCTAACTTAGGAAACATGCTTACAATTTGCAGTCTCAGAGACACAAAACTTATGAGCACTATTGGGTGTGATGGGGAAACCTTCAAAACACAGCTGGTTAGAAAGTACTTACATTTCTTTCTAAATTGACTCAGAAATAGGCGTAATATAAATATCAAGATAAAATTTAGAAATATTTTATGACATATAGACATTTCTAAGATGTGAAGGACAGTGTGAATAGTTGAACTGAAGCTCATTCTTGTATTAAAACCTGTAACTAAGCCATGATGTACAAAAAGAGAGAGAGAGAGAGAGAGAGAGAGAGAGAGAATGAGAAGAAAAGTGCCTGCTATAGAGGCAGGTGGGGGTGGAGGGAATCTGGGGACATTGGTGGTGGGAAATGTGCACTGGTAGAGGGTTGGGTTCTGAAACATTGTATGACTGAATCCCAATCATGAAAAGCTTTGTAATGATCTCTCTCATGGTGATATAATAAAATATTTTAAAACCCTGTAATTAAAAAGAAGAAAGATTTAAAGCTATCATGACAATACTTATGCAAATGACAATGAAATTTGAAATATATTTATTAAATACAATTTTGTATGTGAATAAAATCATTATTCTAAGAGTATTGAAAGCTGGTATTGAACTATCCAGTTAAAGATCAAAGGACAAAAAACAAAATTTCCTCAGAAATGGATTATGTACTCGAAAATGGCATATAGATATTAATCTTAGGTGATAAAAACATTAAAATATGTCAGAAAGTAACCATGACAAGAAAATAAAAAGGAGTCTAGGCATCTATTATAAGAGAATAAGAATGAGAGAAATCAAATTTTGGCACAAAGAAAGGACAGTACAGAAATAAAGTAATTGGAGTTGTGCACAGAAAAAGTTACCCAAGAGATATAAACAGATCTAAGTGAGGATAAAAATCAACTATACAGATCTTAATAACTCTTATTGTCAATGAAAGTAGAATCCCAAAAGAGAGACTAGAAAGTTGAACAATTCATTGGCTGGCAATAGAAGAAAATAAAATGTGAAAACAGCTAGATAGGGACTTAGATGTTATTTTAAAGTTAATGCACTGTGAAAAGGATCGCTGTAATAACCCAAGTTCAGAAAAGTTGGTGAGAAAATTCAATGCCTCTTTTTCATATTCTATACACAGAGGAAACAGGCTGCCAAGAAATCTTTATAGTAGGTCCGACATAGAGACTTTAGAAATGAGATGAACTGGAGAACATCACTAGCAAAAGGAGGAGGGGAAGGACGTTAATTATGTACCAAACTCTTCCTTTAAAGTGGGAAAAGGAAAAGTGACAACTTTAAACATAATGGAACCCTTTATTAATACTGGGGGTCTGGGCAATATCTTCATTGGAAACATAGTGCACTTCTCTTTAGATATACATATATATATATTTTTTTTTTAATTTCAGAGGGCCTTGTGTGATAAGCTTTCTCTCATGTCCTCAGTAAATCTTCTTGTCCTTTGTTTTCCTCATTTCCCAACTTATTTACAAACTCAGATATTCTAACCAGTTGGTGGATATTTTACCCTTGATTCTCAGATCTGAATGTATTTTTCCCTTCAAAGGGTGCTTTTCCTTTCCTTGAATCCTATATGGGTGGTCTCCCAAGTTCTTATTATTTATTCATTTATTTATTTATTTATTTCATTTTTGTTTGGGGCCACACCTGGGGGTGCTCAGGTATTACTTCTGGCTCTGTGCTCTAGAATTACTCCTGGCGGTGCTCAGGGAACACATGGGATGCCAGGGATCAGATGTGGGTTGACTGTGTGCTCTTACTATCCACTTCATGTTCTCCACTCTTGGAGCAAAATTAATTCTTCAGCAAATATATCTAACCTTCATTCTGACACAGTTCTGCCTTCCTTCCTTCCTTCCTTCCTTCCTTATTTCCTTCCTTCCTTCCTTCCTTCCTTCCTTCATTTCCTTTCCTTCCCTTCCCTTCCCTTCCCTTCTTCCTTCTGTCCCTCCCTCCTTTCATCTTTCCTTCCTCTTTTCTTCCTCTCTCTCTCTCCCCCCTCCATTCCTTCCTTCCATCTTTCCTTATTTCCTCATGTATTGGTACTTTATTCCTTTTGAGCTTCCATATATGTGGCACTACTCCATGTGAACATCAGATAAGGCTGCTGGAGGAGCCCAATCCCCAGTCCCCAATGGGTCTGGGTGGTCAGAGAATTCCTAGAAGTCTAATGCATACCTGCCATCATATGACACCCATCATATGTGTGGTGCTGGGTGTGTGTATGTGAGTGTGCATGTGTGTGTGTGATGGGATGGCAGGATTGTAGAAGATACTAAAGAAAAATAACTTCTATGAAAGGTCAGCTGGGGTATTATTTTAAATCTAGAGTAAACCCCACTCAAAAGATACAGATATGAATATTTATTATAACACTAGATTCACTATCCTTGAAGTTGTTAATTTAGCAACTCATCCTGAGACTCTAAAACAGATTGTCTTCTTCTGGAGGTTAAATGGGTTTCCACTGAGAACAAAAGACAAGTATATTTAGCCCTTCTATTTAAATGCCGTTGAACAGATTAGTCAAAGATTGCTTTCAATGTTCTCTTTACAGTTTTTATTAGCACAGCTTGCCTCACTCAAATAACAGGGTCACCACTCAAGATGAGAAGAAGCCTTAGCAATATGCCACCCCCAAATAAACAAGAGATAACATTGCCTTTAAAGTCAGTCACCTCTGTAGTCAGTAGGAATGAATTTGTGCCCCATAAAAGGAGAAATGCTTCTGAAAATTGAAAACCCCCATTATCGTATAGTAAAGGTAAACATTTCATCTTCCTACATACGAGATTCCAGACAATGAAACAGTTCCTGAAAGCAGGAAAGTCAACAGCCATTGAATTGGAAAAACATCTATCTCTGAATAAAATCCTTTATTCAAAATTTTTTGAGGTTTTTTTATTTTGCAGGGGAAATAGGTAAAACCATCACTTTTGGCTTGACAACATTAATTATTCAAATATTTAGGTCCTCAAAAACAATATTGATTTGCTACAGCACCTGCCATAAAATATTTGTTATCTAGATCTGATCCTCAACAACAGAAAATATTTATCATCCTTAAGACTTAAGGCTTGTAATTTAAAATTAATATCAAATATTTGTGCATTTTGACTCCTATGGAACACCCAATATGCTATCAATGTTTTCACATGCTGTCTGAATTTTTGTTTTGCGTATAAACCAACAGGCATAATTGTCTGCTTATGCTCACATTTAATGAAAATCAATTCTTAATTTGAAAAATACACATTTTAGTGTTTTGCATCCCTGCCCCAGTGGGCGGCTTGCATCTCACTTATAAATCTAGCCACTATTCTAGTACTGTGTGTGAGAAAAAGTAAGTCATTATTTAAACATGTATTATTAAAATAATGATCATCTTTGTGAAGTAATGATACTGGTCATGAATCATTACTTCACCAGGAAGTCAAGCTCTACAGCTGCTCCAGAGCCAATGACATTCACCAAGGGACAAGAGCTGAGCAAGAACTGGAAACAAATCTGCAAGCTGGATGATGGTGGACTCATGCTTTCAGAGTGAAGATCCACATGTAAGGCCAAGGGGCCTTGGGGATAGTAGAAAATGAAAGCAGAAATCACGTTGATCAGAAAGCTACAGATAGTTTATAGACTGACGGGTGCTCAGATCATCAGTAAATGTGCTCAAGGGCTGCTTCCCTGAGACCCATTTCATCTTATTTTCACACCAAATGATGTAACCAGTCTTTATCTAAGGATTTTTCTGGGGAGGGAAGGACAACATAAGGACAACTGTCACTGCCCAGAAGAGCTTATTGAATTTTAATTTTAGATTCTGCTCTTAATTTCTTTTGGACCCATTTCAATAACAATAGTAATAGCAATAATTAATAAAGGAATTGTCTTTGGTGGTGAATCTAACCATAGGCAATTCTCGCATAAAGGTCTCTAAGCATTTCACTCTGCTAACACTTGTCCACACATTGTCCTTCTTATGAAAGACCATACTGTTTGCTGGGGTGGTGCCCACAAATAGTGACATGCTGTTATCAAAGCAGAGAGGAAATTCCTTGTTTGTCTTCCTCTGGGTTCTTCTCTGACTGGCCACCAATCAAATTAACAACAGATTAATTATTGAGAGCAAAGGACAAATTTAATTACATACATATGGAGATCTACAGGAAAGTAGATCCTAAACCAATAGGACAACATGGGGCTATGCATGCTGAGCAAAGGATGGACACAGGAGTCTGGGGCTTCAGAGAGGCTAAAAGGCACTGACAAAGCAAGGAGAGGTGACCAATATGAGTCCAAGTTTCTGCCAAGTTTGATGCCATCCAGCTAGCTTTTTGTGATAGAAAGCCTACTTCTGCGCATAATTTTAGTTCTAGGCTATACCCCAAGTTTTATTTCTTCCAGGTAATCAAGAATGGACTCGATGTTTCCAGGAAGCCTGCAGGATTGACCTCAGCTAAAGTTCATCCATGTGCCCAAAGAACATGTCTTGGAAAGGATCGTTGTGAGCAGCTTGGCAAAGTTTATCTGAATATCTCGCATAGAAGGGGTTGACCTTCACCTTAAAAGCTCTTTTTTTTTTCTAATGCCATGCACAAAAGTCAGATCAAAATGGATTATATATCTCAACATCAGACATGAATCTATAAGGTACATCGAAGAAAACATAGGAGAAACGGCTCTACGACATCAAAATGAAAAGTGTCTTTAAATACGACACACCACTGACAAAGCAAATGGAAGCAAAGATAAACAAATGGGATTATATAAAACGAAAAAGCTTCTGCACCTTAAAAGAAACGGTAACCAAGATACAAAGACAATCCACAGAATGGGAAAGGATATTCACCCAATACCCATCTGACAAGGGGTTAATATCCAGTATATATCAGGCACTGGTAGCACTCCACAAGAAAAATCAGCCAACCCCATCAAAAAATGGGGAGAAGAAATGAACAGAAGCTTCCAAAAAGAAGAAATTCGAATGGCCAAAAGGCATATGAAAAAGTGCTCTTCATCTTTAATAATCAGGGAGATGCAAATCAAAACAACAATGAGGTACCATCTCACCCCACAGAGACTGGCACACATCCAAAACAGCAAGAACAACCGGTGCTGGCGTGGATGTGGGGAAAAAGGACTCTGATCCACTGTTGGTGGGAGTGCCGGCTGGTCCAGCCCTTTTGAAAACAATATGGGCATTCCTCCGAAAACTAGACATTGAGTTCCCATTTGATCCAGCAATAGCACTCCTGGGAATATACCCGAGAGACCGAAAAACACATAGCAGAAACACTATCTGTACTTCTTTATTCATCTCTGCGCTATTCACTATAGCTAGAATCTGGAAACAAACTAAATGTCCGAGAACAGAGGACTGGCTAAAGAAACTGTGGTTCATCTACACTATGGAATACTATGCGGCGGTCAGAAAAGATGAAATTATGAAATTTACCTGCTAATGGATGGACATGGAGACTATCGTGCTGAGTGAAATTAGTCAAAAGGAAAAGGACAGATATAGAATGACTGCATTCATTAATACAACATAAATAGATACCAGTGTTTTACTAAATGTGGGAAATGGTAATGGCAGATTAAAACTCACCATTGAATATACACAAAGAGACTTAAGTGATAAACTCTAAATATCTGCAGGGCCAGCCACAATGTGTAAAATAAGAGGGAGAGCGATGCAGAGACAGAGACAGAGAGACAGAGAGAGAAAGAGAGGAAACGGGGGTACCTGCTATTAAGGCAGCATGGGGGTGGGCGGGAAGGGGGTGGGGTACACTGGTGGTGGAAATGGGGCACTGGTGGAGGGATGGGTGCTGGTATAGTGTATTACCAAGAACCAATTATGAACACCTTTGTAATTGTATGTTTCACGGTGGTATAATAAAAAATAAATCACTATCACTATCACTATCACTATCTTCCCGTTAATCATCTATTTGCTAGAGCGGGCACCACTCACGCTGGAGGCGCCACTGGAGGAGCTGCGAGCGCTTCACTCCGTGCTGCAGGCCGTGTCGCTCAGCGAGCTCCGCGAGCAGGTGGCGGACATGCACCTGGGCCCACTCTTCTCCCTGCTCAACCAGAACCACCGGGAACAAACCACTCTGTGTGTGTCCATACTGGACAGATTGCTCCAAGCTGTGGAACCAGTTGATGCAGTCAGGAACCTCAGGGTTGAGCTGCAAAAGGGACTGGCTCACCCCAATGATGCTGTAAAAATCCTCACTTTGTCACAGATTGGAAGAATTGTTCAAAATTCTGATGCTGTTACTGAGATTCTAAATAACACTGAATTATTAAAACAAGTTGTTTATTGTATTGGTGGAGAAAATCTCTCTGTGGCTAAAGCGGCCATTAAATCCTTGTCAAGAATAAAAAATAAATAAATAAATAAATTTTAAAAATAGCTCTTTTTTCATTTTTGCAAGTCAAATACACGTGCAACCTCAATGTTCAACGTACCTACAGCAATATTCCAAAATCAGCACAAGGGCTTATAATGAAAGCTGAGCAAAATTTCCCTTGAAGGTAACTTGAAAGGTGGTTACGTTTGAGATCAGCTGAGTGTAGGAGTTGCCTCATTCAGCACTGAATGAAAGAAATGATTGCCGGCCAATCCCAAGCATCTGCAGAGATTCCATTTTCAAATGCAGATAATATAGATCTCTCTACTTTCTGAGCTCAGGAGGTGCAGGGAGCTGGCGGTGATCCCCAGGAACAGCCTGATAAGAGCCTTATCTTAGCTTCCTAGTCTGATTCCCTTTGGGGTGTCCTTAACCCACACAGCTGCAAAGGAGGCATTTTCTCTGTCCTTCCACTCAAAGATAAGCCCTGGGATTCATGTCATTAAAATGTCTCCGTGACCTTTGCTGGGCTGGACTTAATACTTCTAAAGTTAAAGTGTGACACATAAGCTGGGGTCAGCAAAGCGTGCTCCCCTCCCCTGGCTAAGTAAACTCTAGCTGCCTGCTCCACCCCTAGGATGTGCTGTCCTGTGTCCCCATGGTCTCTGCAGGAACTGAGCTGCAGTGTGATTGTACTGTGATTTCTTTCTTGCTCCACTCTCCCTTCAACGTCTCAGTCAGCACCACAGACAAATCCCGCTGTCATCCTACTGAATGCATGCTTGGCCGGCACTAAATAGCTTCGTGGCTGTGGACCAAACACATGCTTTTCACCTGCATCTCTGGGCACTCAGGCACAAGGCATCTTCTTTGTCTCTCAGCTCCTTTTCAAAGGGGTTCTGCCTTAAACCTCAGCAGATTTGGGCAATACACACTAGAGGGAATGCATCAGCTCCCATCACCCCACTCTCCACACACAAAGGAAGAATGAATTTCAGTGGTATAGTGACCTGAATCAAAATGTAAGGCTTTTTAAATTGTCAGTGTGAATGAAGCATTGAGTGAGGACAAAGTCATTTTCTACTTCAATTTCACTTTCCCATTTCTCTAAACGATGCTACTCCCCAGATAGCTCAGCATGAGGACAGGTGCGATCATAGTCCCCAGCAACTGAACCTGACCCATTTAGATTGCCACTTCCAGAGAAGTTAACATCATTTGTAACCTGCGCCCAAAATCATTGGTGATTCCAGAGAATGAAAGCTCTATGGCATGAGGGTATTTCTTGGGCTTCTTGGTGGGCATCCACTCCCCAAACTCACCAAAATATTTTTGGATGTTCTTCCTGGTAACTAAAAAAGTATCTGATGTGGAAGTAGTTTAAGAAAATGTCTGATAATAGGGATTATATTCAAAAAACAATCTAAATTATGAAAGCTAAAACAACTGTGATAGTTGTTTACATAGGTCTCTGGTTAACCGCATCTTTCTCATTGCAAAAATATTGTTAACCAATGTAGAGAATATTCTATCCAGGATAACCTGATATCTCACTATTAAGAGGTAAATATGTGCAAGTAAACACGTGTATGTGTGCATAAACATCAGCACATTGAGGACATAAGCACACATAGTAACATACATACATAGTAATTTTTTTGCTTCTTTTTAATGTCATGCTTAAAGTAGGACTAACTACTCACTTAAGTTAGTCCTGTAATACCACAAAATCAACTTTACAAAATTATATTTTTCATTAAATACATTTTTAAAATTTCTGTGACATTCAATGGTCAGACACTGTTTCTCATTCTTTTTTGTACTATGGCTCTTCATATGCTATTCCTTTCCTGGACCCACCACCATCTCCCAGTTAACCTACTCTCTTGATGCTCTTGCTCCCATTTACCTGACTTGCCAGTGATCACCGTAGAATACCCTGGGGATTCACAGATGGGCATATCACTCCAGAAGAGAAACATTGGTCTATACCGTAAAATTTACTACATTGTTACAGTGCAAAGAAATGTGAACAGGCAATTAACACTGAGGAATTGGAGAATTTCATCCAGGTATCTAATGCAAAAACTCTAGAATGTAAGTAGTTATACATTTTTGCTCATCAAAAAGAGAATTTTATACAAAAACGCAACCTATCTGATGTAGCTGCACTTGTCAAAAAAAGGAAAGGAAGAGAGAGGAAGGAAGGAAGGAAGGAAGGAAGGAAGGAAGGAAGGAAGGAAGGAAGGAAGGAAGGAAGGAAGGAAAAGGAAGTTAGTTGTTAAATATGTCAAATTTCCACAATTTTGCTCATTTTCCTAACAGAGAAAATCAGATTACTTTAACTCATCAGGTTAATTAGATCAATGATGCGATATACAACCTAGTTGGAACCAGGCCACTTATTGATATAATTAGCTATAGTTAAGCCTTCATGGTCAAAAGCTAGATAGGGAGGTATGTGAAAAGATCACTTTCACAGAATGGGGTTTCAGGACCTTTGTGACATTGATATTAACCTTTCCTACCACTTACCACAAAAACTCAAAGAAGAAGAAGAAACAGACCATCCAATATGTGATTAAGTTATAATAGAAGCAGAAACTTAGTAAACAGAATGGATGGGATGTAAAGGCTAAAAGGCTATGATGTCAATTGACTCTAAGTTTAGCATGCTACACAGAGCACCAAAAAACAACTAGACCACAAAATTACCTTCCATGGATAAGTAGCTTCAACTTCATCAATAAGAATTCATCTGATTTTCCTAAACATTCTTTTTAATTTGGGAGGTTTGGGGGGGGGGAGGTTGGGGGTTTATGGTTTTGTTTTAACAGGGGGGAGGTTTGGTCTTAGTTTAGATTTGGGTTTGGGTTTGGGACCATAGCTGCAATGCTCAAGGTTTACTTCAATCTCTGTGCTCAGAGATCATTCCTGGCAATGCTCAGGCACCATATATGGTGCCTGAGCATATATAGTAAATCCTGGGCACCATATATGGTACCTGAGCTGCAAGGTAAAGATAAACATTTCCTCTTCCTACATATGAGATTCCAGACAATGAGGCAGTTCCTGAAAGCGGGAAAGTCAACAGCCATTAAATTGGAGAAACATCTAACACTGCCCTCTACCCCCAGTCAATGTGTTTTAACTGTATGAATTTTTAAAACCATTTTTACTAAGGTATCAGACTCTTTCAACCCTGTTTGATCTCCAGTATCACATGTGGTGCCCCCACACTTCTAGTAATGATCCCTGAGCACATAACCAGAAGCAAGGTCCTGCCTTACTCAAACTTTCATTAAAAAATACCACCTATAGGCTAGACAGATAGTGCAAGTATTAATGTCTCTGTTTTCCATGCAACTGACCTTGGTAAAATCCCCAGCACTGCATATATCTACCCTTTTAGGGTCACTCCTGAGAACAGAACCTAGAGTTTCTCCTGAGCACAACTGAGTGTGGCCTGAAAATCCCTTTCCCCAAGAAAATCAGTAAAATTTTATTTATTTTGTTGTTGTTGTTGTGTACACCTGGCAATGCTCAGGGGTTACTCCTGGCTCTGCATTCAGGAATTACTCCTGGCGGTGCACGAGGGACCATATGGGATCAGGAGATAAAATTCAGGTCAGTCAAGTACAAGACAAATGCCCTACCCACATTGCTATTGCTCTGGCCCATCAATAAAATTTTAAAACACCATCCATAAGAAATCAGTTCAATAAGAATTTGCTTTCATAACTTTTTATAACTATGAATTTAAAAAACACGCAATCAAGTTTCCATCATAGTTCAATTTCTGGTGAGGACTCACTTCATAGCTAACATACAGATACCTCTGAGTTGTGTCCCCATATAACAGAGAAAGTAGAACCTTTCCGTTTCTTTTATTGGATCACCAGTTCTATGAGATCAAAGCTTCATCTTCGTGGGGTCATTTGCCCTTAATGATGCCCTTAATGGGACCTTCTTAAAGGTTCTGTTTCCATTTCTGTCACTTGATCAAGAAGGTGGAGGAAAAACTTCAGTATAAGAATTTGGCTGGGCACAACTTTTTCTGTAGGTGGTGCAAGTAACTCCTGAAGAACGGGAGGTTAATGGGACTGCTCCTGTCAGGAAAGACAGGTTAAAGTTAGACTATTAAACATATTGGTAATATGATTCTAATCATTTGAACTGACGATATTTGTAAAAAGGAAATTTCTCAAACATTGACAAAATATTTATGCTTTTTGAAACAATTGAACAGATTTCAAAAGGTATATAAGATATTTTTCATTGTCATGGGGGGGATGATTGCCAGTAGTTGGAGCATTTCTTAGCCACACACACACTGTTCATCACTTTCTCACATCCATGTTGTTTTGCTCTTCTCACTGGCACTATAAAAATGATGACTGTCTAAAAAGACAGATTTGAAAGCTCATCCTTTTAAATCAATTGATGATAATAGCAAAGCATACTGGGGATCTTGCCCAAATAAATGGCTTCTTATTAGGAATACACTTAGCCATTTTTAAACACCAAGTTAATTAATTGCTTTTTCGTGCTGAAAAATAAGATTGCATATCAAGGTAGAAATCGATATATGGAAAATCAACAACTTATAAGTAATAAAGTATCAAATATTAGCTTCATACTAAGAGGTCAGATGGCAGCTTATTTTATAGATATTCTTCCACAGAGAAATTGCCCCAGTGAACAATAAATGCAAAACCTTTTGACTATATTACTGACTACACACTGACATTATTACTGGCTTTAGTTGATCTGTTTCTTACAATGAAGCAGAACCTTGAGTCAGTTGACAGAACAAGATAGCAAAAATTAAATTCGAAAGATGGAGACAATTTGAGCTACCAGTTAATTTTAATGTGAAAATGTTATAGTTGTGAAATAAATTACATGTGAAGTAATATGCAGATGAAACAAATAACCTTAAAGAATTTCATAGCTAGCTCCCTGAGATTGTTTATTGAGACCCTTAAGTTGGCTAGATACAACTACGGACAATTTGACTTCTAAGGAATAGAATAACTACCATTCCAATACCTTGAGAATTCAAAATTTCACTAGCCCCATATGTGTCATCAATGGGTATGGGGTAATTGAAGGAATTTTCTTATTACTGAGAGCACTTCAGAGTATGAATCAGAAGCTGTGCTCTTTGCAACATAATGGTCTATAAAACTAAAACTCTGAAGGACTTGTCACGCTGAAGATACAAATGACGATCTTTCATTCAAGTAACAAAATGAAAGTCACAATAAAACAATTAAGTAATTTTTGTGTACTTACAAAATCTGTATAGAATTGTATTCTTAAGTGCTTATGAAAAACTATGAACAATCCAATCCTTACTTTTTTTTAGCAAGACAATCTTATTGCTAAGGGTGAAAAAATATTTTTTTTCTCTTTATGGTTTTGAAAAGTAAAATGCTTTTCTTCAGAACAACATATACATCATTTTCTTGGAGTCATGGCATACATACATTCTTCTTAGATAATACACAGGAGCGAGAGTGGAGTGGGACTAAAGGAAGTCTATTTATGTTTTGAGAATGATTGATGAAAATGATAATTCAAAGAAAGAAATGGGTAGCCAATGTTTCTGCTCTTCGCCTTTTCATGTTCCCGAACTGAAGGATTTAGTGCATGAACATTCATCATTGGAATGCATCACTCTTCTACTTAAGTGCGATTTTCTCTTCCACCAGGGCTAATGTGAATTAGTAGACCAACTGCTGGGATAAACTGGCTAAAGTCAGCCAGCAAAATCTTCTAAATTTGAGAGGCAGTATGGAATTTGCTGATGCAGCCATAATTAAAGTGAGATCAGAATAGGGTATAGTCTAACAATGTGCAGTAAAAAAGATAACCCAGCTCTTCACAGAAAAGTGAGGCTGCGTGTGTCTTGAGTGCTTAACTTGCATCCACATTGCATTTTCAGAAACATCTCCTCCACCCCTGTCAGTGTGTTTGCCATCATATTAAATGGAGTGCCTTCAATGGGCAGTTAATTACCACTATATATGAAGCAGAATAACTCCCACCCCATTATAATTGCTGTGCAATTCTGTTTTTATAAGCTAATGTTATTTTATTAGAATATTATAATTCACAGTAAGAAACCAAGTGCCCATGTAGACAAACAATACAGGGCACTCTGATCATAACTTCTGCAGTGGAAATTCCCAATACCCATTGAAATTTATGTAGCAACTGGTCTAGACTGGTCAGACAAGGCCAGGCAGTTTCAACTTCCTTCACAAGTGCCTCGACTTTTGACATAGGACCAACACCATTAGTCAACCATGCTCCCCAAGTCAGTCACAGAACATACCTGCTTCAGCTTCTTCTACCCTCAACCTCACCAACAGCAACCAATCAGAGCATACCAGAAAACTCTGCTGTTCCATGTTATAAAGCCCACCCACTTGGCTGCCTGGCTTTAGACATTGCCAAATGCCAAGAGGGGCAACTGACTTTGAGTAAAAAGTCTCTCTTTTCTTTTTAGCAGCTTTGATTTGTACACCATAAAGTGCTCCTTACCCCAGAAACAGGGGTAAAATCTTTTTTTTTTTGCTTTTTTTTTGGATCACACCTGGTGATGCTCAGGGGTTACTCCTGGCTCTTTGCTCAGGAATTACTCCTGGCGGTGCTCAGTGCACCATATGGGATGCCGGGGATCGAACCCAGGTTGGCCACATTCAAGGCAATGCCCTCCCTGCTGTGCTATCGCTCTGGCCCAAACATGGGTAAAATCTTATGCTACAAAATACCTAATACACTTGCTTCCTAATATATATATATATATATATATATATATATATACAAATGATAGAAATTCATCCTTATATGAATGTAGGTTCATGCATTTATAGAATTTGACAAGTTCCATGATCTACAGTTAGCATGGCAAAGACCCACAAGAAGTGATAGTGTCCTTTCAGTATGAAAAGAGGTACACTTGGGGCCAGAGCACCCCAAGCACTGCCAGCAGTAATTCCTGAGCAAAGAGCCAGGGGTAGCCCCTGAGCATTACCGGTGTGACCCAAAAATAAAAACAGAGGAAGAAAATGACAATATTTCAGTTACAGTCCAAGAGAGAGGAAAAACAATTATGTTGCAGTTCAATGACAATCAGACAGGAAGAATTCTCATGAAGCATTTTGATATAGTGACAATTCAGATGATTGAAGGATGTACATGGAGATTAGATGATTGATCAATTTGATTCCATTCATGCAAGATTCCCCTCAGGGAAATACATAGAATAATGTTGGTAAAATAGAGTCATAGCATGAAGAGACTCACAAGCGGCTCAGGGGGCTGGAACTTGGCTCGCCCGGGCCCAGCTGAATATGGGACCCACAGGAGGGCAGACGGGTTTTGGGAGTGGGCCCGTCACCTATGGGGGGTCCTGGAAGCAGCTGGATGAGACTTCGCCCATCGCACTAGCCACCATTTTCGCTGTCCGACGCTGGGAAACTGCCTCACGACCAGATTAACAGAGCAAAACCAGTTCGAGCCCAGGTAGGCGGCTCCCAGAAGCAGGAATCACTGGGAATTTGTCAGATGGAGTCAGGGTTCGGCCATTCCCCTCTCCATTTTGTCGAGCCTGGTGGCCGCCCAGGAGCTGCCCTCGGGCCGCCAGTCATAGCATGAAGAGCCTCACAAGCGGCTTGGGGGCTGGAACTCGGCTCGCCCTGGGCCCAGCTGAATATGGGACCCACAGGAGGGCAGACGGGTTTTGGGAGTGGGCCCGTCACCTCTGGGGGTCCCGGAAGCAGCCGGATGAGACTCGCCCATCACACTAATGTTGGTAAAATACGTGGGTATCACTCTGTATAGATGAAATGACACAAGTTATTTAATGCTGCCACCAAAATCTAGCCCTTGTCAACTTAGCACATAAATATACAACTTCATAACTCCATATTCTAACTGAATTAGTGTCCAGAAGTCACCCCCAAAGATCTACTTTCTTTTTGTCACAGAATCTGGTAAAAAAAAAAGTCATATATTCTCTTAGGAAGGTTGGGATAGATTTTAAAATAACTCTGCACTTGACATCCTGTTATTCATCCATTTGCTCGAGCAGGCACCAGCAACATTTCCATTTGACCCTATCACATGCTAGTGTAGCCCAATGGCATCTGCTTGCTTCAGGAATACGAAAAGCCTCAAACCGTTCATTCAGTTACTTGAATAAACTGTTCATTCAGAGTATCAAACCATTCATTCAGATGAAGAAGTCTGACCATATTTTATATGGGTGACCAAGTGATCTTTTGACATCCTGTGGGATCCAGTCGGTAATGGCTCTAGTAGCAGTCATCTCCAAATTGCATTACATGTCCAGCCTATCTGATTTCCGATGCCTTTGCAAATGAGACAACATCCTTGGCTCTGGATCCTTGAGGGAGATCAGAACTCTTGATTCCTTCTCTCACTTGAGTGAAGCATGATATTCCAAGCATAGCTCTTTCGATTCCTCTTTGGGAGATCCAAATAGCATTCTCATCCTGCATTCGAAGGATCCAGGTCTCCGAGGCGTATGTTCTCTCTTTCCGAGGAGAATGGTGGAGTCAAAGAGATGTGCCTGGAGCTGTAGTTTCTTTGTCCTTTCAAGCTATTTCTTCAATGCTCTTGAAGACGTTCCATGCCGGTCTCTTCCTCCTGCACAGCTCAGGTTTTAGGTCATTCATCATGTTGAGTTCTCTAACTAGGTACACATAACTCTGCATTCAGAGATGTTTGTTCCATTGAGAGTGAATGGGGCCTCTAGAACTAGTTCATTTTTCATGAACATTGATTTGTTGATATTCAGCTGTTGACCTAAGACAAAGGACCTCCAGCTCCGGCCACATCTCTTCAACTCCACCATTCTCCCTTCTTTAACAAACACCTCAGAGACCTGTGCCCAATGAAAGCAGGATGAGAATGCTATTCGGTCTCCCAAAGAGGAATTGAAAGAGCTATGCTTGGAATATCACGCCTCACTCAAGTGAGAGAAGGAATCTGAGCTCTGACCTCCATCACTGTTCCAGAGTCAGGAACACTGTCTCATTTGCAAGGCTTCGAAAATCAGATGGGCTGGACATGTAATGCGATTTTGAGACAACCACTGGACTAGAGCCATTACCAACTGGATCCCACCGGTTGTCAAAAGATCACATGGCCGCCCACCTACAAGATGGTCAGACTTCTTCCTCAAGACTCTGAATGAGCGGCTTGAGGCTCTTTGTATTCCTGAAGCAACCAGATGCCATTGGGCTACACTGGCATGTGATAGGGTCAAATGGAAATATTACTGGCACCCGCTCAAGCAAATTGATGAATAATGGGATAGCAAGTGATCAAGTGATCAGTGTAGACCTACATTTCCACATTCTTGGTCAAGTCAGCCAGCATTTGTGCCACTTGGCTAATGTTTGGTGTTATTAGAACAATGTCATCAGTGAAGTGGAGGTGGTGTAGTTGTCGACCGTCTATCTTCACTCCCATTCCTTCCCATTCTAATTGTCACATAATGTTCTTGAGGATGGCGCTGAAGAGTTTTGGTAAAATGGTATCACCTTGCTGAACCCTTTTTTGACATTAATGATCACTTTCTTGTATAATGGTGAGATCCTGGTGGCGAATCCATAATACAGCGCACAAAGGATCTTCATGTATTGGGTTTGAATGCCCTGTTTACCTAGGACTTCAATGACCACCTCAGTTTCAACAGAAATGAACACGAGACAGAGTGGCATCTTAAACTCCCTACAAACCTCAATGAGCTTGGTTACCTTGTGGATATGGTCAATTGTGCTGAATCTTTTCAGAAGCCAGCTGACTTGCAAGGTTGTCCTTCATTTAATGTTCTGCCAATCCTGTTCAGGATGACTAGAGTGAACAGCTTGTATATGATAGACAACAGGTAGATGAGGTGATAGTTGCCAAGGTTGTGGATGTCTCCTTAACAGTAAAACTGTTCTGCTGGTTTTTCATTGGGAAGGCACCTTGCATTCAGACAGGTAGCATGTGAATAGCCAAGCCAGTGTATTGATGAGTACTGATGGCAGATTCTTCAGGTGTTCGGGTCTGACTTTGTCTGGGCCAGGTGCTGTTCGCTTCTTTACCCGATGAAATGGTTTTCAGATTTCAGAAGGCAGAACGTTGGGAATGACATATCCATCCTGTGCAATTTGGTATGTGGGCAGGTGGACATGGCTATCAAAGAGATCTGAATAGAAGTCATGGATAATCTTCTCCATTGCCTTTCTGGAAGATGTGAGAGATCCATCAGGATGTTGGAGGGCAGTCATCTTGATCTATTAGTTGGAGAAGGACAGGCAGGCATTGTGAATGCTTTTCCTGGCTTCTGCTGCATCGGCCAGTATTTCTGCTCTTCTCTCTTTGAGGTCTTTATCGCTTCTCTGCACAGCTTTGAGAGCTTAAACATTAGCATTTGGTTGCCTGAGGCTCGTGCCTTGCCACATTGGAGAATGAGCTCCAGAGCTTTTGAAGACAGGTGTCCTTTTGTGTCTTTCTCTCTCTCGGCATTCTTCGGCTCAATCATGGATGTGCTGAAACAGTGAGTTGTATTCTTCATCAATGTCATCAATTATGGCATCTTCCCATGTTGCCACAATGGTGCCAAAGAGTTCCCAGTTGGTGATCATTCTGGTAGTTTTCTTCTTATACTTTGCAGCCTTTTCTCCCCATTGCATGAAGTAGAATTTTGCACGAAGGAGATGGTGGTCCTATCCTGGTTGGAATTTTGGTATGACAGTGACATCGGTCAGGCAAAGCCATCTATTGAAGATGATATGGTCATTTTCATTGTGGAACTGTCCACCAGGCAATTCCCATGTCCATATCCCATGTTCAGCCTTCTGGAACTGTGAGTTCCCATGAACAGTCTTGGTGGACGTGATGAACTCAGATAGACTCTCACCCTGTTCATTCCATTCTAGGCCATGGGTCCCAATGTGGAGTTCTTCAGCCAATCTTCTCAGTACTATCTTAGCATTAAAATCACCAACTATGATCTTGTAGAAGGTGTGATCTTCTTTATAGAACTCTTCCAGTTCCATGTAGAATTTCTCAATTTCTTCTTCTTTGTATGTGGATGTTGGTGCATTGACAACGAAGATAGAAACTGCTGGCAGTGGGTTACATCTCTTCAAGTGTAATCATCCTATCCAGTTTAATAGGCATTCAAATGAATCAATGCTCAGGGTCAGGTTCATGTTGACAAGGACACCAACACCACCGACACCTCTTTCATCACATGTTCCAAGGAACAGTTCTTATCCAGTGTCAAAAATGGCGTGATGCAATTGACACTTCCACGTCTTGGTCAGACCAATGATGTCGTACTTGATAGAAATTTAAAATACAGATTTTTAAAATGTATTTAATTTTTAGAACTGGGCCAGACTTATCAGTGCTTGAGAGACCATGTAATGCCAAGAAGCAAATTCAGAGCATCACTTGGGCAAGGCAAGTACACTGCATCTAGTCACATCCCTTGCCATACAAACATACTTTTGCAGGCTTATATATAGGTCCTTCTTTAAAGGAATCAGCCTCCAATTCTTTCAAGGCATTTGGAGTCTATAAACTGACTCATGTGTACAAATTGATTGGTGGTCTATGACTCTGCATTCATGATTCATAGTAGACTGCTTTTGTTGTGTCTAACTTAGAACCCTTCTGTTTATACACATTAAATAAGAATTTGAGTCTAGTTGCAGGCGTAGACAAAAGAGGGTAGATGGCTGAGGATCTTGAGAACAGCATGGCAAGTTTGACCATAAGGAAAATATATAGATATATAAGAAATCTTGAAACTTGATGAGCTTATTTTCTTTTCTTTTGTTTGATCTACAATGATGTTACACAACTCCAGGTTACTAAACTAACAGAATTTATCACTGGAGACATGTATGTAAAAGTTTAATTTTTCAAAAATAAAATTTGATTTAAGAGCTGGAGAGCTAGTACATCAGATAAGGTGCTTGTCTTTCACGGTCTAGCTGAGCTTAGTCCCCAGCACCCTGTATGGTCCCCTGAGCCCTGCCAGGAATAAACCATGTGCACAGAGCCAGAAGAAAGCCTTGAGCACAGCCAGGTGTGATCGCAAAGCAAAACAAATAAGCAAACAAAAAAATTATTTATTTTGGGGGCTTTAAGGAATTGGGCCACCCTGGTAGTGCTCAGGCCCTACTTCTGGCTTGTTGCTCAAGAGTTACTCTGGCTCAAGAGTTACTCTGTCCTCAGTGATGCTCAGGGAACTATATGCAGAGCTGGGGATTAACCTGATGTGACTGCACTGCAAGGAAAATGCCTTAACCCTGTACTCATTCTCCAGTCCCTGTAGTTCATATTTTATCACATGGGCATTTTTTAAAAGAACCAATATTTTATCAATAATAAGAATCTTGGGTGAGGTGATTATATATATATATATATATATATATATATATATATATATATATATATATATATTATTTAGGGCAAAATTCCATAACATGCAGCCAACTCTTCCACAAAATATTTAAATATGTTACTAGAAGTTTGGCAAAATAAATTTTGAAAACTCCAAGTTAAATAAATCCCCCCAAATTCTCCTTAGAAAGACTCTCAGTGTCTGTGAATCTTTTAGAGGAGCTATAATCCGCATCCTTTTTCCAACTGCATTGGATCCCAACACTCTTTGTCCTAAAGCATTTCAGATTAGGCTGCAAAACGCACTTTAGGAAGTACTTCTCTTGAGTATTTTAAGTTTGAAATACTTCTAATTTTCTTTTTATTTAAAAGAGTAAAAATATCTCTTTATATTATGAAACTGTTATAATAACATCTTATGTAAGTACAGCACTAATTAGTTCCCAAGTACTTTCTTCATGATTATGACATTTCAGCTTTACAAGATTTTTGTAAGGCAGGTATAATGATCATCATCACATGAATGAGAATTTTGGACAGAAATAATTTTGGAGACTCACTCAAGGTCATATTACTAGTTAGTAACAGAATTTGGATTAGAATTCCTTTTCTGAGATATCAAGGCAAAGGCTCTTTCCTTAATTATAATGTTTCTCCAGCATTTATTCATTAATGTCTATTCATACATTACTTGAATATGAACTCTGTTCGTGATTTCTAAAGTCTACTCAGGAAAATGTCTATGAGGCGCCAAAGGTTTAATTTCAATATTAGCTCTTCTAGTATGACAGTATCTATCCGCACTCAAATTACTCGAACACTTTCAGCCTTTGTTCCCTTAGAAGTAGTTTGATAAGCTCTCTCCTAAAACACCTGTCAGAGATATATCTCAATATAAACCATTACAGTAAGATCATTTATCCTATATTGATTTGTAACACAATAAGCACAGAAATACCTATAATAAAATATTTTTTTTCAGCTAAGCGTACAAATATTTACCCTGAGTAGGTTTGGTTAAAGACTATTATTAACATCAAATCAATTCACAGCCAATTTTTGCCATGAAATCAGTTTTGTCATAAATCGAATGGAAAAAATTCCATCATCAACATTATTTTAGTTGGTTCAAACTGATATAACAAGAGACTACAGATGATGTGGCTTATAAACAACAGAACATTCTTTGTCCTAAAGCATTTCAAATTAGGCTGCAAAACGCACTTTAGGAAGTACTTTCAGCAATATTTTCAGCAATAAATGCAACCAATATATGAGTCAGAAAGCCTTCCCCTCCATAGAGTAAATGATTGCATTTTTATGGGTTAAAGTTATTTCATTTAAATATTCTAGTTCACAGTGAGAAGCCTAATGCACAGATAGATAAACAAATGGTATAGGACACTCTGATCCAAGACATCTGGGGAGAATATTCCCAGCTGCTAAAAGCAACATTTGTAGCACCTGACACAGAACAGTCAAGACATGGTCAGGAACTATCAGTTTCATCGTCTCTGCTTTGAATTCATTTTTAATTAGGAATTTATAATACATTACTTAAAAGAATAAATAAAATAAGTTACTTCACAGAAAAGGTAAAATTATATCCTGACTTTGGATCACTCAGTCTCATGACATACTGCCTTTCAGAAAATCTCACTGAATCTTAGTGAGTCTCCTTTCTGGGACATTGGCAAGAATCCTTGAACCAATGCAGGGTTCTATCACAGGTCCTTGCAATGCTCGAATTCCTGACTCCTACAAGTGGAACACCATGTCCTCATTCCCATGGTCTATGTGGAAGCCAGCTCTTTCCAATGCGTCTGCTATCCTAACTAGACCTTCAAAAAAAAATAAGATCCATAAGCCACTGACTACACCACAAATATCTGACACATTTCTCCAGACTTTCAGAGGGAAATAATGATTAGTGCTATCCAAAGAACTGGGAGTTTGTACAAATGACACTTTTTAAAAAAAATTTTTACTTGGTTAATCCATTTTTTTGTTGTGGTTTTTGTTTTTGTTTGGTTTAATGGAATCACCATGAGATATACAGTTACAAAGTTGTTCCTGATTGGATTTCAGTCATACAGTATTCCAACACCCAATCCTACACCAGTGTACATTTCCCAGTACAAATGTTCCCAGTTTCTCTCTTGAACTTTTTCACCCTAGCCTGCCTCCTCTATGGTAGGAACCATCAAATTTAGTGATCATAATAAAACAAGTTTTGCAAGAGTGTCAGTCTTAAGAAAAATGTCTCTTCTAACTTCTAGCCTAGGGAGATAGAATAGCCAGTAAGGCACTTGTTTTGCTCATAGCTGACCAGAATTCAGTCCCGGCACTGCATGTGATCTTCCAAGCACTGCCCAGAATAATCTCTGAGAATAGAGTCAGAAGGAAACCCTGAGCTCTGCCAAGCATGGCCGCAAAACAAACAACCAAAAGAAACAACCAGAAAATCTGGTTTCTGACCAGTGGAATGGTGAGGACACGCTGGTACTGTTACTTGCCCATCACAAGATCCTTCAAATATGTCATGTTCCCAAATAAGTATACTTAATGAAGCAAAATAAAAAAAGGAAAAACACTATCCAACCTCTGCCCAGAAGTGGACATATGACTCCAGATGGGTTATTGATAGCACCCAACATGCCCTCCTGACGAGTGTGAAACAATACAGCAATGAGTGATGGACCATGGAGAACCAAAGATCATTCTGCCTAGAAATCTATATTTGGAAACAGGAAGGTATATAAGTATGAAGGTAGTGTTTAACAATATTAGAAGCTCTGCATTTGCAAGATCTGCGATCTATATATCCAGGGGAGGAGAGGAAGGAGAAAAAAAAAAGAAAATCAACCTCATGCACACCAATAGCAACACCAAATTCCAGAGAGGAGGAAAGTCTTTTCCAATCATGAGCTCCGAACATTTCAGAATCTCCCCATCTCTCCTATTCTAGAAAATTATTTGAATGTTGTTACATATCAAACTGTTACACTGTCCTCCACCATACTTTTTGTTTTCTAATAAAATGTGTTCCTTGAACTCAAAGACTAAAGAGAGTCAACTCTAATGTATAACATCAAGAGTTTTTATGTGAGCTTGTCTTTTTTAAACTCTTTGAGAACTGAAAATAAGGAAGTGAAATATTCAGCAGTGAAAAGAAAGTTCATGGTAGACTCTGTGATGGGACATTGTGGCGACAATGAAGACTATGTCTCTGGACCATTAAATGGCCATTGTTTTGTGTTAAACTATTATCTAAAACAAACTAATTTAAAATTGCTTAATTAATATTAATCACATTCATTTGAAAGCATATAAATGAATGCTCACTGGCAAAAGCATGAACATACTTAGAGTATGTTGCCTAAATGATAATAATACTAGTAACAATTGTGTTAGGTAATTCCCATGACCTAATATAATGGTTTGAGGCTCTTTATGTTCCTGGAGCAAGCAGATGCCCTTGGGCTCTACTAGCATGAGACAGGACATATGGAGATATTACTGGTGCCTGCTCGAGCAAATTGTTGATGAATGGGAAGATAGTGATAGTGATAATAATTTTAAAAAAGAAAATATCAAAAGTGGTTACCTGTTAGTGATAAGAACAAAAGAAATGAGGTATTAGTGTTCTTCTGTTCACTATTTTTTTTTTTTTTTTGCTTTTTTGGGTCACACCCAGCGATGCTCAGGAGTTCCTCCTGGCTCTGCACTCAGGAATCACTCCTGGCGGTGCGCGGGGACCATATGGGATGCCGGGGATCGAACCCTGGGCCGGCACGGGCCGGCACAAGCCGGGCCGCAAGGCAAACGCCCAACCCGCTGGGCTATGGCTCCGGCCCTCACTATTTTTTTTTAACTTAGGGAAATTCTTTGATATCATCTCAGAAGTACCTTCATGCATAACTCATAATAATCCTTAGGTCAATTCATTCAAGTTAATAAAGTCAAATCATTAAACTAGTTATTCAACAGAAAAAATGTCCAGAGAATGAATCAAATCGTTATTCTTTATGCACACACACACACACACACACACACACACACACACACACACACACACACACACACCATGGAGCTACAGGTACTAATAAATTAGATTCCTAAGTTACTTGTTCTTAAACAAACATTTAAAAACTATGATAATTACTTGAATTATGTTAAGTTTTCCTCTAATTAAGAAATAAAACCCATAATGGGTAAAATCATTCTTATGCTGAAAAGGTATGTGATTCCAACTGTGCATTTTAGCACTATTCAATGAATGGACCCTTTATCAGTTGCAATTGCCTTTTGGGAAAAAAATTCATCATCTTGCCTGCAAAGAACTTGGTTCAAACGGTTTTTGTTGATTTTCTTTTCTTTGTGCAATCGAGACCCTCTGCCTAGAAATTCAATCGCAAAGATTAACACTAAATTTCTGAAAGTAAAGGGATGGAAAGAAATTGATAAAAAGATTTTTTTCAAACATGCTTACTTAAAGACACTGGTTTTTGATGTAAGTTACTGTTACCATAGCATTAAATTTTTGTTACAATAAATGTCTAAATTTAACATGTATTCAATTTCATGTTGCCAGGATATTAAGTTTCCATAAGATAGAAATTTAAAGGAATAAACATCTCTAACTATAATTTTTTCTGTAAACTTAAAATAATTCAGTTTTGCTTTCTAAGCCTTGAAGATTCACAAAATCAAATTATTCCTTTGAGTATCACTAGAACAGAATGGTATCATCTGACTTGAATTTGTTAAACTATCTCCTAAATGATCAGAGCTATAATACGTATCAAAAAGCCTTATCTTTTCTCTTTTCCTAAGAAAGCATAATACTTAACTAATCATGTTTATCAGATTTAGAGGGAAATTTGGTTTTAAAATGATTTTTCCCACAATTGACTATTATCTCTCCAAACACTATTATTTGCCCTTGATTGTTCATAGCTAATGTTTACACCTTGAGGACTTCTTTTCCTTTCATTTATTTTCTTTGCTATCAATCCCACATCAATAAAACCTTTATCTTATCCTCAGCAAATTATTTCCCAATCCACTTTTCTCATGTTTAGCTGCATATAAAACTTTATAAGTATTTTATGCCCATAGCCTAATTATGCTTCCTTAATTCTTTTTTTCTATAGCATCAAACTGTAACAGAAATTACTGATATGTGCTTTTAGATTAAGCTCAAGTCAGGCTAAACAGTCTTATTCATACGTCTTATCTCCAATTTTAAGCTATCAAATATTTTTACTATTTGTATTTGAACCAGGAACTAACAAAATTGCAATAAATCTCTGGGACAATCTGCCCCCTCGAACGGCATTCAATCAAATAATCAACCCCTTTGGTGCAACTGTGTGTTTTTCTCAGGTCAGTGTATCCACATTCTAAACATTCTGATAACATTTACTGTTAATCGGATTTTTTTCTACAGGGTATCTTACTGCTTTTGTACTTAACCATAACAGTAATTTTCCTTTGATTCTGATTTTTAGGTCTTGCTCAACCAAATCTTAAACATTTATTTATGACCTCATATAAAATATAAATTTAAATATTTTGACCAAAAATAGTGAAACTCTTTCTTAAAAGAGGAGGCAAAATGTAGAAGGAGGTGGAGACAGAAGAGAAGATGAGAAGAGAGAAATGAAGATGAGGTAAAGGAGGAGGTAGATATATAGAGAAAGAGATATGAGAATCTCAAGCAGAAGAGACAATACCTAATGCAATTTGAGAAGCATGTAAGTATAAATTCTTTAATAATAGGTCTTATATTTCTAAATAACTAAGAAACTTTTATTAACATTAATTTTCCCATAGTAGGACTTTTAATGATATACTTAATTTACAGGTATATCAAAGTGAAGGATTTTGCTTGGGAAAATTAAGATGGTGTCATCAATCTCTAGCAACATTGAAAAGAGTTGCTTAGAGTTCAGGCTTAAGTTACCAGACGGGCAATGCCATTCACCCCTGAACTCAGGAAATAAAAGATAATGTTTTAAGTTGAGTGAAAAGAGAGTTTGATCTTACTTATGCATTTCAAATTCATCTGGGACATAGCTGTAGGTTTCCAAATGACAAAGAAATAGAAACACCTAAAATCTGAACATCAGGTAGTGACTGAAACTGTGACAGGATTAGAACTCAGAAATATCCCAGCTCTTTACACACAGGATTCCCCTTTCCTGTACCCTGGTTATAAGGCAAGACTGTGGCAACAAAATTTTGCAAAGGCCAAAGAGAGGAGTCAAATGGGAGGAGCACATGTTTTGCATACATGAGACTCCAAATTCCATATTCAGTTCTGCATGGCCCCAAACACCTCCAGGAATAGGGCTGAAGGCCTCCCAGTAGAATTCAGATGTTCATAGTGTTCCTAGTGCTCAGAGCACCAACAAGGCACGGGCACAGAAACTTGAAGCACTATGAAACTGAGGTGACTCAAAGCAAATCTGAGAGAAATAACCATCATTCAATTAAGATATTGAGATATAAGGACTTGTGTAGAATATTAGATACATCACTGTCACTGTCTTCCCGTTCATCATCGATTTGCTCGAGCGGGCCCCAGTAACATCTCCATATGTCCTGTCTCATACTAGTAGAGCCCAAGGCATCTGCTTGCTCCAGGAACATAAAGAGCCTCAATCCATTCCAGAATGAGGTCTATAATTATTACTGGTATTTGGCATATATATCAAATACAACATGGGTAGCTTGCCAGGCTCTGCCGTGCAGATAGCATACTCTTGTAGGCATCTCTAAGTCCAGCATTTATTGATGAACCACGCGGCGGGGTCCATCAGTAACAGAAAAACTCTTACTAATATGTATATATTAGATACATACTGGATAGAATAGATATTGGGAGATTTACAGAAAATCTACTCTCTCCTTACTCATGAAAAATGATCAGTTGCCACACACACTAATAATGTTTGCATATTACTTGTAAAGACAGCTGAGAGTTCAGAGGAATGTGTAAGAGACAAGTGTAAAAAATGCCCTGGGTTTAGAGATTATATTCCCCTGGAAAATGAACCAAAGGATGAATATGCTCCATGTCACAGAGTAGAAAAGTTGAAAGAAAACCTAAAAGAGTGCAATTATAGGTTCAAGAGAAAGGAGAAATGGAAAAGATGATGAACCCAAACAATTCAAATAGATTAAGCTGAACAGTTATGAACTCTTGAATTTAGCATCTGGAATGAACAATGACCGAGTAAAGACAGTTAAGCAGGTTGTTAAAACACAGTATAGTAGATTTGGGATTATTCAAGAAACAAAATTCAAGAAAAACAATTATGCAAAAGTTTTTCCCTCAAGAGTATGGTGTTACATTTTCAATAGAAAAAAACAGAAGTAATGAAACCAGTTTGAATTGATCAACAATTTCTTTTCTTTACAGTGAGCAAAATATTTTTATTGAGAAAAATTAACTTCAAGAAATGCAAGGGAGAAATAAGGAGAGATTCATGTTTAGGAGAGAACTTGATCTTCTCCAAAGTGAAAAAAGCAGAGAATGATTTTTTGGGAGAAGGTTGTATATAATTTTTCCAATTTGTTTTGCCCTGGAGTTCTGTGCAAACCAAAAAAAGTTAATCTGGGTGTTGCCTCAGGGAAAACCTTGGACTCTCAATGGCCCTTTCATATTATTATTATGACCTTTAAATTACCCTGTAATGGCTCTTATTTTGAGGTGGGGTTCACCCCTTTCTGGTGATATCTCAGTTTCTGCATCTGTGTGGCCCTCTCTGCTTAAGCACTGCCAAACAGCTCAGGACTTGCATCTCAAAGTGATATACTCCTCGTGTCCTGCTTCAGGGCTGGGCAATTTCTTCTCAAGTTTTATTACCAGCAATTCATTATGAGGGCACCCCTGTGTATCAGCCTGAAAATTTCCCACACACACACACCCAGAAACTTCACCCCCTTAAATCTTTAAAATGTATGTAGGTGAACTGTCTTCTATAACTGCATGTTGGCCAAAGGGTGCAGAGCCTGCCTGTGTAAGGAAAGGAAATGTCATGCTAACTCAGTATTAGTGCAGCCCAGGAAATGGTTTACTGGGTTTCGGAGGTGTCAGACTGAAGAGATTGATCAGATTTACTTTTAAAACATTAGGATCTGGAGAGGAAAAGCTTTCCCTGGCCAAGGAAAGAAGAGTGTTTTAGGAAACAAGAAAGAATGGCCATAGTACAAGCTTTCGTTCCCTTCTTTCGCTTCATGATATGTCTGTATGAAAGAAATTGTTAGGTTTCTGCTTTACTGGCCACCTGTAAAGACTTGTTCAAAGTTAACAAATATTTATCTTAGCTTTAGTGTCGGGTTTCTTATAGAGAATCTTCAATGGGTTCACAGCAATGATCCACTCTCTGTCAGATGGAGATCGTTTTAACCTGGAGAAATTCCAGAATGCTTTACAGCACTGTGGGTGCTTAAGATGACATGAAATGGTTCCTTCCATTAGTTCAATAGCTGGTCAGAAAGGAAAATAGTTTTCCAGGTTTTATGTATGACCCAAACTAACTAGATGAATTTTGGTTAGAATAAATTCTTTATTTGGGTGAGAAAAAAAATCGTTTCTGTATTCTTGAATTGCCTGTTGTAACTGTCCCAAATTAATAACATACCTAGAATTTCTTCTTCTTAACCCTTTGACTGCTCCAATGGGCATAAACATTTTAAATGACGATATTAAACAATTCAATGCCTTACAAATAGGAGAAAAATGTAGACAATTATAAAACTAAAATGAAGACTGCTGTTAAGTGATTTTAGAACAAAAAACTTATGCATAAATTATTCTATCACTTTAAATGAGCCCATCAGAAATATGACTAATAGATTAGAATAAAAGACTTGCTAATTTTAGTAGTATTAAACTGCCTATATATCAATACATTTATATACACAGACATGTATGCATATACTTATATAACTATATTGATACTGAGGAAAATTTGTTTAAAGCATCTTTTGCACAAGAAAAATTTCCCTGTATATTCAAGAACATTAAAATCTTAATTTATGGATGAATAAAATGCATTCTCAAGGTTATTCAATATTTCTCTAAAATGTAGTTTCTACTACAACTTGAATGTTCTCATAAGAGGGCTCTTGCATATTTTTTCATAAATAAAGTAAATTTTCAATTAGTAAAATATAGTATTAGTTTCCTTTAGACAGTTGTAGTTTTAAATGTTGAATATTTTCGATATATGTTTTGAATTAGTTACCGCATGTCTACTATTTTTTAAGATCACACTCTTGAAACTTTTACTTATTGTAGGAGTAAGTAAACTTAAGATAAAAAGAAAATATTAAATAGTTCTGACTCAATAATTATTTGAGAAGATAAATTTATGAAAATAAATGGATGGATAATTTTCTGTACCTCAAGAAATGTTTTGTTGTCTTGATGTGCCTTAGATACTATCCTGAATATCAATGGTATTTAGAAGCTGTTTAAGTTGATGTTGAGCTTAAAATGTAAATTTATGCAGCAATTAGAGAATCATTTGTGGAGAAATGCAGCAAATTTCAGATAATATAAAACCGCTACAAGCTTTTAGACAGGGTGAGAACCTTCCTGACTCATTATAAGCTGTCAGAGGAAGTGCTGTGCTGTTATGGACACTCTATTAATGCTGACGGGATGCGAAACTATTTATTATCCTTCTAAGTATATCAAGATCATCTTTTCTTAATCAGATTTCCTTCTGGCTATAATTAAAATTTGGTCTTTCCAAACTGTAAGCCACAGTGCATGATCATACAAATTAGTTCATAAATTTAAGCTAAGAAAGAAGATATTTAATTGTTTTTTATTACATAATACAGTTACCTAAATAGCATCCCACTCCTAAGTAGGTCAGGTGCATATTATCAAAGTAGAGCAGAAGTGATCAAAATGCCTGTCTTAATATAAAACAAATTATTATAAGTTTAATATCTTAGAAGTTTTTCTCTAGCAAGTACTTATATAAGTAAAACTCCCACACAAGAAAGACCTATCCTGAAAAATTTTGTTTTTTAAAGTAATGCTTCTTCAAGACTGCTAGTCAGACCTCTTCAGGACATAACTAATACAGTTCATGACAAGATCAATCCACTAGAGAGTGTTTAGAAATTCTCATTGCAATATAACATTGCCCAGAGACCTAAGAATATAATATTTTCTCCCATGGAGTCATTCTTTTCATGTATGTGCCCCATTAAGCACAGATAATTTAAGAATTAGCAGGTGTTGCCTATCTTTGATTATTGAGTAAAATGTTAGAGAAATGATTTAATGCCAAAAAGTACATTATATATTTATGATGGAATATTATATGATGAACCCAGATGAAATTTAAGCAAAAGAGGAGCATAAGTGTATATACACAAATTTTTAAATAACTTTCAAGCCACTAATTCCATAATTTCAATGTCATGCCATTTTTCCTTAGAATCAGTCTAATACTATATTTAAAATGCATAAATTTATCACCTTATTTATAATAATGGGGAGACAAAATTATCAAGAGATACAATAATTCATGCAACTAAAAAAGTATAATTTCTCTTACCATAACTAAAATTATTTTTTCAATATTTGTATTACTTGCAAAGCAGTGATGATATCAAGTTTACAATGATCTTTGAGTAAGATGACAAAAGACAAACTAAAACACTAAAAAGTAATAAATCGGGTCTTGTTCTTTGCTAAGCATTAAATATATATATTAAATTGCAAAGTATCAAACTAAATTTATCAAGAATAATTAATTTTAAGTCCCTCAGTAATCAATTAAAATTAGTTCATAGCTTTAATTTGATTTTCCCTTTATTAATTTGTTTCTTGTTAATGTGTACACCTTATTTACCAACTTACAAAGACTTCTTGTGAATGAACACATTCTAATTTGGCAGAGAAAGCAATAGTAAATGTACCAGAATTAAAGGACAATGTCATATTGTATAGGCAAAAGGTAAGAAGTAGGTAAATAAGAAGAAACTAAAACTATTATTAAGAAGAGATTAAAAGTATTATTGTTGCAAAATTTAAATTTTGTTATTTTGCAGTCAAATTTTGGTATAATTAAAAACATGTTTCAGTGCTGAGTATAAAAAGAACATTCATCCACTGTAGGTGGGAATATCACCAGGTTCAGCCTCCATGGAAAATAGGAAAGCTTCTCAAAAAATAAAGAATTGTGCTCACAGATAACCAAGGAATTCCACTTTTGGAATTCCTTGGTTACCCTAATAATACTCCCAAAATATTTTGAAAACGTATTTGTACTTCTATGTTCATAGAAGTGCTATTCACAGTCATCAAGATTTAGAAACAACCCAGGGTCCAAGAACAGATGAGTGAATAAAGATATCATGTATATATAGCCTGTATATATACATGGTGCACCACTATTCAGCTATAAGCAAACATGTAATCATGCAATCTACTGCTACCTGGATAGAATTATAGGGTATCGTGCTGAATGTGATCAGTCAGAGGGAGAGTGACAATAGAAAATGCTCTTACTCATCACTTGTTGTTGCAGGACTCCTCTAAGAGCCCCTTTCTCTACCCTATGGAGGTTTTTCCAGGCGGATCTTGGCTCAAGACATTAGCATATAAAAAGACATTGGGTGAGGTGCTGGGAGAAATTACCTGTGGGCATTTGACCCTGCCAGGAGAAGTTTACATTTGGCCTACAGCTCCTCCCAGCTCTGCTGGGAGGCTTTGAATTTTCATCTCTAGATAGCCCAGCCCAGAATGGGCTGGGCTGGGAGTTTGGGCGGATTTCTGGCTATAAGATAAGCTGCAAGAAGAAAGAAGCTCTCTTTTTTCCCTTTGCCATTTCAGCTTCCCTTGGTGTTTTGCTTCTCTGTCTCTCCATTCTCCGTTGGGCCTCAATACGTGGTGGCAGCCATCTTGGCCTGCACCTGGCTGGGGCCTAGCTGGGAACCCAGAGTCCTGAGGTTTTCCCTGCTCTTGGATTGTATATTGGAACTTGTGATAGTAAAAGCCCTTTTAACACTGGATTCCTGAGTTTTCATCCATTCCTCGCCGGCTTCAGAGGTAGAAGGGAACTCGCTTCCTGGCACTGTTGGGGACCCCGCAGAGCTCCCCGACAACTTGTCACTTGTTTTCCCATTGTTCATCAATTTGCTCGAGTGGGCACCAGTAATGTCTCCATTCATTGGGAATGAGGACCATTATTTTTTTTTCAATTTCAATATGTTTTTGACATATTGAATACACCACGCCGTAGCTTGCCAAGCTCTGCCATGGCTCTGGGTTCATCCCAGGGTGCCCAGTCTTTTTCTATGTCAGATCATCAACCATCCACCATCCACCAACCAGGGCCCATGGGACAGAGCCCTGGGGGGTAGACAAGCCTGTCTCCTGTCTGCCATCTGCTGATGCAGCTGGGCACTGCAGTCACACCTGCAACACCTGGAGGGACAGAAACATATAAGGGAATACGTAACAAATGGCTAATGCTAACAGTTCCTGAGAGTTGCCCTTGAGAAACGAGTTTTCCAAGGGATTGGAATAAGGAGGTGGAAAGAAAAGACATTGGAGGAGCAACTGACACTTTGTTGGTGGAAGTGGTGTTGGGATATTGTATGCTCGTAACTCTATCAACTGCATTGTAAATCACAATACCTACATAAAATTGAGTACATATATATGAAATAGTCATACATATATGAATATATTAAATTCTCTCTGAATATATTAAGATGTCAAATGTGTCATGAAGATAATACAAAGATTTGGGGAAATGATCATCAGATTTGTCAAATATACATCTAAAGCAATTATTTTTTTTTGTCTTTAAGTATTGTTGTTTTTTGGGGGGGTGTCACACCCAGCAATGCTCGGGGTTACTCCTGGCTCTGTATTCAGGAATTACTCCTGGTGGAGCTATGGGGACCACGAGGAGTAATATGGGATACAGAGGATTGAACACAGGTGGACCCTGTGCAAGGTAAATGCCCTACCTGCTATAATATCACTACAGCCCACCAAAGATCTCTTTGAGATTAACTTATGCATTTTCCTTAAGAATCATAAATTAGGTTAAGATTCTCTTAAATTTTGCCAGCATAGGAAGTAAATTTTAATGATAAAACATGAAAATGCAAATTCCATGAGTGAGGGGGAATATTTAGTAGCTTAAAAATAAATAACCATGTACACATATGTACTTCAATTGCAAAAAATACACACACACACACTACCACTTAAAGTAATAATATTTGTAACATGCCATCTTCAGAACAGATGGCGCACAAGTACTGTTCTACTGTAGAATACAAAGAAGTTGCAGTTAACAGAGCTATGTGAACATACCACTAAACACCTCCAGAGTTTGAAATGATATCATAAGACAGAACTTTGGCAAACATACTAAAATTGCAAATGTTCCTGCCAGGATTCTCAGTTCTCAAAGATGACTTGGAGAGACTGAATCTGAAAGTAGAGTCTTCAAGAGTCCAAGTTTTGTAGTGGACTATTCCAGCCCCAGCTGAGAGTTACATTAACATCTAGGGATGCAATTTGGGCAAAAATATAAATGCACATGAGTGATATCATATATAGAGCAAAGTCATTAATTTTCAATTCCTGAAAACTCCAGATGGCAAAAATTCTTAGATTAAAAATGGTCAAAATACAATTCCAGACCCGGATCTCTTTGGAATTCTTCTTCCCTTCCATTGATGAAAGTCTACTCTCCATCATGTTCTGTGCTCCCATTATTGTTTTGTTTGTTTGCTTATTTTGTCAACCCGTAGAAGTACCAGGGTTATGATTAATATTGATTTAAAAATCAAAGAATCTTAAACTATGTTATACAAAAATTTTTTTTTCATCTTTGGAGGAAAAATGCTCATGTTGTTTTATTCATTACTGTTAGGACTATAAATTGTTTCAAAGCTCATTTGTTGATAAAATGAAGTGATAAAAACAAAATAAGAGATTTTTGAGGTGTTAAGAAGAAAATAAAAAATTCCAGCACATTCTGAGTTCCTGGATTTATGCTAGCAAGATGATTTGAACTTAAAAAAAAAGAAAACAAAACACATTGGATTTGAGGACAATCAGAAGTAACCCCATCATTTCCTTAATAGAGAAATAAAATTATGAAGTTTATGCACATGACTAAAAAATATAGAGAAATCAATATACATAAATCTTGACGATTTTATAATAAAACCAAACTGGCAGAACAAGCATGAAAAATGTAGATGTTCTCTCTCGAGCATTATTCCATTTCTCCTATATTTATGTATTTTTCATATTTTCCACAATACACATGTGTTATTCATAAACACAAAGCTGCATTTTATTTTTTAACAATTTTTTTAAAACTAAATCTTAGAGAGTCGAGATAACATAGAGAGAGAATATGAGGATTGTTAACACTGTGAGGCACTTATTATTGTAAGCATGAGCCTATTATGGTGCCCAGGAAGCCTGTCACTAAAAAACAATATTTTGGGCTTATTCTGGGCTCCAAAAAATTATTGACAAAATGCAAATGCATAATGTTGTGGCCCATTAGCAGATGAAGCCATTAATCCTATGGAGCTCTTGGGACTGTTTTCAAAAATCTAATTTGACTACTCGACACAGAAGGCTCAAGTGAAACACAGGCCGCGCTGTGGGCAGAGTGAGGAGATAGGGTCCTTTAATGCACAAATAAGAAAAGGAGTCTTCTGAAACATAAGATCTAGTTTAGGACATCTTGTTAGAAAATATATGTGTCACATAAAGTGATAGACACCATCAGTTGTTAGATGCACTATTACTTAATGAACCACTATGAAATTTTAAATGTTGCCAGTTAAACACAGATAAGATACTAGCTATAACTTAACATTTATACTTTTTCTACTCCTGGTAAAAGCTATTGTGGAGTTCCTTACAAATAAATGTTGCCATAGATCACTTCTCTGCATACATGTGATTAACATTATATCCCAAGTCCAAAAGTACTCAGGAGCTGCAAACTAAAACTGTGTTTGTGTGTGTGTGTGTGTTTGTGTGTGTGTTTTCTTTTGGCGCTTTCCACATTTTGGGCTGTTGCTTTCTTAGTCACACCAGAAAATGTTAGTACAAGATGTATAATTCTTCCTTGAGTTATTCTAAAGGGATTTGTGGATAGATTCTTTGAAGCAGTGTCATTGTCTAATCCAAAGAAAAAGAATCACATTTACACTTATTTTCACAACAGAACTAGAGCCACCAATTAAACAGAACACAGTATAAGCCCCCCATACAACACACAACACTTTGTAACTTGACTGAAATCAAGCTTTTCAGAGAAAAATAAAATGCAACACAGAATTCATGATGTAAGGTAATGAGGTGTAAGATTGTGGGCTGGTTAGAAATACATAGACAATTGGCACTGGGAATATGGGAAGAAGCAGTACGTAGAAGAGTGACTTTGTAAAGGAAGACATAGTCACTGATAACAAACTTGTGCTTGTATACTTAACTTTCCAGGTTGGCATATGTGGCATTATTATTTTTATTTTATAATGTAACTCACCCTGTGCTCCATACATGTCGGGAATGCCCCGGGTCCCCAACAGTGCCAGGAAGTGACTTCCCTTCTACCTCCGGCTGGCAGGGAATGGATGAAGATTCAGAAATCTGGTGCAGTTTTAAAAGGTTTTACTTATCACAGGTTCAGGCATAAGTCAGCAATAGGAAAAAACCCTGTGCTTAAGATTCCCGGCTAGAACCCCAGCCACGTGTAGGCTAAGATGGCGGCCACCACGTGTTAAGGCCCTATAAAGAGGGAGACAAAGACAAGACTCCCAAGAAGAGTACAAGCCACAAAAGAGAACCCAAAAAGAGAGCTCAAAAAAGAGAGAGCCCAAAAAGAGAGAGAGAGAGAGAGAGAGAGAGAGAGAGAGAGAGAGAGGAAGCAGGCTGGTTTTATACCCCTGCAACTCAGACCTCCCACTACTATGGGAAGCAGGAAGGGTCAAATGCCCTTAGGTAATTTCTCCCAGCACCTCACCTAGGCCCTATTATATGCTAATGTTTTGAGCCAAGATCTGCCTAGAAATGCCTTTATAGGGTAGAGAAGGGGTTTCTGAGATGGCATGTCTCTGTACCAAAGACTAATACTAATGCCAGTTAAATCTTTCTCCAAGCCTTCACAAGAGTCCCATCTACTTCACGGTAGTTTTGTATTTTAGTTGCCTTTGAGTTATCAGGGAGCCATGCTTGCTTGCTTGGAGGCAAACAGCATTTCTCTCTGGTCTAATTACTTAGAGATCCAATGTGGCCAGGCAAATATGCTGGTAAGATCTAGCTAGTCCCACGATGATTGTGGTAGCATGAGAGAATATTTATACCAGAGAATACAGAATACATGGTCAGATAAACTGCCACATTTATACTACCCCCTATCTATGAAGTGACCTGCAGGAGGCAATCCAGGGCAGATGCAGAGGCTCTTAGAGAAGTCCTGCAACACATACAGAGCAAACAGCTCACAGAGCTAGACTGTGAGTCTCCTGACATCTAGAACAAACTGTGTTTATTTGTTTGGTTTTGTTGTAGTTTGTTTTTTTTTGGGGGCCACATCCAGTGGTGGACTTACTGAAAGTGGAGGGGCTTACTCTAGAGATCATTCCTGGAGAGGCAAGGGGAGCTACCATTTGGGCTGCTGGGAATCAAACCAAGGTCAGCAGCTTGCAAAGCAAGTACCCTACCCACAGTAGTAACCCACTAAAAGGAACACAAAAAATAATCAACATACATACAAATGTTAATTGACTACTCATACTCAAAAATGGTATCCTATTGCCTACTGATATAAAATAATAATTTATTAAATAATGTAAATAATAATATTTAACACAGATACAAAAATTATTTTAATGCAATATTCTAAAAATAAGCTGCATAGATCCCATGTAACTTTCTTCTTGGCCTAAGCCCATGCAGTAGCTCCGAATACAAAGCCATTGAATGTATTTTTAAACATTAACATATGAAATAAACGCTTTACTTAGATCATCGTATAAGTTCTTTACAGCTTCCTTTTTCATCCTTTCCTTATTAATATTATTTTAATGTATTTGTTTTACTTCCTTCACTCTGACTTCTTGCTCTCCTCTGATTCTCCTTTTGAGGAGGTCTCTGTAATCATCATGGCACTTTACTAATAGGCTGAAAATTTGCTTGTCTCTCTCATCAGAAGCTAATTGAATTTTTAATTCTCTGCAATATTATCCCATATGATTCTGAAACAATGACTGTTGGATTTTCAAACATCATGTTTGAATCTGAATTTCAATGCATAGCCTTTTATCTCAACCTATACAATTGTTTTTTATTAGACAGACATTTCTCTTTTAACTTAAGAAAACTAATTCTAAAAGATCTTACAAGTAAATTTTTTTTTTAAGTAAAATAAACTTAAAGGTTTATTTGAAAGGTCTTTTCTGCAATTGTTCACCCAACAGATGTGAATCTTTGGGGGATGCAGCTTTTCATCTGGAGAATTACAAACCACAAGCCTGAGCAATGAGAATACAGTGGCAAAAAGCAATGAGAATACAGTGGCTAAACAATTGCCTTGCATGCCCTTGACCCCAGAATCTATCTTCAGGGCCACATGGATTCCCGAAGTCCTATTGGGAGTGATCTGGGTACAGAGCCCAGGAGTAAGCCCTGAGCACTACTGTTGGATGTAATTCAGAAAACAAAATATAGAACACAAAAAACAAAAGTATTGCAATATCACTAGAGAACAGAAAACATTCATTTGCTTTGTGGCTAAAAAGATTAAAATATTAAGAATAAAACCATTTCTTTAGAAGCAAATGACGGTGTTGCCTTTTTTGTTGGTAGCTCCATTGATCTACACACTATGCTGCTTTTCTTCCAAGAAGCTGGAAGAGAAAGAACATTTGTGACACTTTTGGAAGATTAATAAAGCATTGCTTGTTATTTGTAATCAGGGTCCTTGGTGGCTCTCAGATCTATTTCAATAGTGTGTTCAATTCAGCAACCATGAGTGATGCTAGTAGAATAATTAATAAAGAAGATCATATTCAGAATGCACTATATTTTCCTTCTTCCTGACAACCTAAATCGGATTACCCAGAGCAATTAAATATTTGGACAAAAGGAAGACAAGAATTCCTTTAACAGAAAAGTTAAAGATCATGACACTTAAAACCTACAATAGTGACATGTGTTATTTTTCTTTGGGCTCTAATTTATTCAGATGTTTTTATCAGGCAAGGGCATCTAAAATACTTTGCAAATTGAAGGATTAGCAAAACGTGCAAACAATAGGATTGTAAAGCTTCCTGGTTAACAAATAATGTAGATCAGTAACCTATAGGAAAAAAAGCAAACAATAAAAAGAGAAAGAAATCTAAATTTTATTTCTTCTTTCTTTTTTTCTTTTGGGTCACACCTAGCAATGCTCAGGGGTTACTCCTAGCTCTACACTCAGGAATTACTCCTGGGGTGCTTGGGAACCATACGGGATGCCGGGATCAAACCCAGGTCGGCCACAAGCAAGGAAAACCCCCTTACCTGCTGTGCTATTGCTCTGGCCCCTAAATTTTATTTCTAAAATTTATATGTTATTATTTTCATATTTTTTCTAACAAACTTGAAATAAGTGTTCTCATTGAGTAACAGAAGAATTAAGAATCAAATTTATAAATAAATATACTCATAAAGGTTATCATTTGGTGTCAATTTTTCTAAACATATCATTTATTGTCAGAAATATGTCAAATCTATAGATTTTAATGAATAAAGAGTTCCATAAAACCATACAAGGAATATTAACTTCAGAGCACAGGATAAAAAGTAAAATTCGGTTTGCTAGAAGTGCAGTAGTCAGAGTAATTAGATTTTTTTACTCCAGGATACATTTCATCTTGAAATCTTCTCTCTGAATTAGTATCTGAGTTTCTACTGAATATAAATTATGCTGCTATTCCTTTTATATAGAGCCTGAATTTATTTTCTTCACAGTCGACTCTATCTGAACCCAAACCTATAAGAACTGGAGACAATTTCAAAGATTTTTTTAAAAAGCTTTGTTAAGAGCTGGTATGCCTTTGAAGAATACTTCAAGTTTCTTACTGATGAAAAATAACAATACAAAAACTATTTTTTCTAGGTTTACATATCTAGCCAGTTAAAATATAAAGACTACTTGTGATACACAGCCTATGCCATCCTTTCCTTTTACAAACATCTTAATTTCATCATCTAATCAATCTTTTACCCCTTTTTGGAATAACTTTTAAGACAGCAAAGGCCAGCCTAGGAGACAAGCATAAGAACTCATCATTAGATGCTAATGAAATGGAAAGACACAGCTCACTGCAAGTTCCCACTTTTGAGTTAGAATTTTATAAGACGAGCCCTAATACTTGCCACTCTGAGAATCATTCTTCAATGCCACCTCAATAAGTTTTCAAGATGACAGGCAATTTTACTATGCGAATTGAAGTTTGGTTATTTGGAGTGGTGCATTGATTTATTAAAAATAAATTCAAATCATTTGGAGTCTTTGTTACCTAGCTCCAGAGAAAGAATTGTCTGGTTCCTTTCGTGTTCTGTAGGAGTAAAAGATAGCTAGCCTTTAGCTATTAACCAAGTTCTAAACAGACTTGTGACTCATCTACACTCATGAATAAGGAACATTTTCCTGGGCAGCTATGTTACTACTCTATAGCTACTTATCCATGCTTTGACCAATCCCTGATGAAAAAAATTAAGGGGGCAGGGGAAGGGGAGGGTTTAAGAGACATCCCCAGCACTGAGAAGGAGATTGGAGATGATCTGCAGGAAACTGGAACTAACCCAACAAACTGGACTGCTACAAATTTGACTTCACCATCAGCAGGCTGTGCGGCCTGGGCAAGTTGTATATCCTCCTTACACCTGGTCTTTCTTGCCCACCAAATAGAAGTAACACTAACAGCCACCTCATAGGTCACTGTTCTGAGAATCCAATGATATACACAACTTTCACTGAAAAGTCCTCAATAAATATGAGTGTTTATGTTGTTATTATACCTCCATGTATCTAAGTTTGGAAAATAATATTCTCCTTTACTTTAGTAAATAATCCTTACATGCATGCTGTGTTTATTGCACTATACAATGACGTGATGAAACGAAACCATTACATAGGTACATTCTTTCTGTCACTAGTAAGAATAGAGGAAAAATCAGGAGTATATAAATGTCACCATGAATCTTCACTGAAATCTTCACTGACTGTGAAAGAAAGTCTCTCTGTCTCTCTCTGTCTCTCTCTGTCTCTCTCTCTCTGTCTCTATCTTTCTCTGTCTCCTCACTCTCCCTCCCTCCCTCCCCTCCCTCTCTCTCTCTTTCTCTCTCTCTCTCTGTCTCTCTCTCTCTGTCTCTCTCTGTCTCTCTGGACCTTTCTGGATCTCTCCTTTGGATCCTGGTCTTTTGAAAACTTCCTAAACAACTAAAGGACAATGCTAAACAGGTTCTCTGCCACCAGGAAAAAATCAGGGAAGTGGAAAAATGGATAAACCAATTCTGAGCCAGATTGTTTTCCCTTTGTGTATATTCTTGATGCTATTGTTTTATTTCCTAACCTCAGTAAAACAATACTATGTAAGTCTAAAACAGGGGTGATTGTGTCATGGAAAATAAGGCAAACAAGTGACCCCCCCAAATGGAGAAGAGACATAGGAGTTAAGCATGAATGAACATGCTTATTTTATATGCTTCTATATGAAGATACTAACCATTGACAAATAAGCTAGGATTAATAATGTATCACTTTGTCTTTTAGGATTAGTCTAGCTAGGATTAATAATGTATCACTTGTCTTCCCATTGTTCATCGATTTGCTCAAACGGACACCAGTAACATCTCATTTGTTAGGAATGAGGTCCATTATTGTTACTGTTTTTGACTTATCAAATACTCCACCGGTAGCTTGCCAGGTTCTGCCATGGAGGTGAATAATGTACCCTGCAAAAAAAATAGACGGGGTTGTTACCTACCCTATAAATATTGATAAAAGAGATTATGCCAACACTTAAGACTCATGGTGTGGTATAGAAAGGAATACTTAAAGCTTTCAAAATTCTTGGAGCAACTTACATTGCTTTTGTGAAATCCTCAGGCAGTACTCAATCAAACTGGTGATTTAAAGGAAATCTAAGTTTGGAATCTTGAGAAAGTCAGGAGGTCTGGAAAGACTAATCTCTTACCTCCTTCAAGGTGCTGAGAAGTTGGTGTTTTAAACTTCCTGATGAGAGAGTCTTTTTTAATAGAGACACAAAAGAGAAAAAAATGATTCTTTGGTAAGTAAAAGACCCAAATTCAGAAAAGTCATTTCTCAAAATTTTGAGTATTTTGTCATATTGATGTATTTATTATAGGACTTTCACTAACATGTTGAATGAAAATTTGTGAACAACATGAATATATAAAATCAAGGATTTTAATTCCATGCTTGATTTTAATAATATCACTTTTAGTAATTCATCTGTAGCTTTCCTTTTTTTCCTGACTTAACAATTATTTATGAGCATTTGAGAATTACGGTGAACATCTTATAATAGTAAACAAAAAAAATACAAAAAAACAAACAAAAAATAAAACAAAAACTTTTTTTTGCATTTTTGGGTCACACCCGCAATGTTCAGGGTTTCTCCTGGCTCTGCACTCAGGAATTACTTCTGGCGGTGCTCGGGGACTATATGGTATGCCCGGGATCGAACCCAGGCTGGCACAGACCGCCACGTGCAAGGCAAACGTCCTACCTACTGGACTATCGCTCCGGCCCCCAAAAAAACAATTTATAATAGTAAAATTATAAAGAAAACTGAGTCAGATCATTCATCTAAAGAAGCCATCTAAGATACTTCTTTGTCTTTCTTAAAATTCATGTAACTGAGCAAAAATTGAAAATCAGAATAAGATTTCCTCTTCAATTAAGCAAAGGAAGATGCTCAAACAAGAATTTTGAGAAATATATGCATATTTGTGTGCTGAAAGATGATTATACAATCACTGCCAAAAATTATAAAAGTGTTCTTAAAATAGTTATAGTCTTAAAATTACTAACCACTAATCTTCTGATTAGGAAAAAAAACTAAGACAATGATCTGAGAAAAAGAAAATGTCCTTGAAGAACTAAACGTGAAATAGAATGCAACAAAAAGAAAATCTAAAGAAAAATAGTCTTGATGACATGAAACTTCTGAGCAAAGTTGATCATTAGAATCAAAGGCAAATCTATAATAATTGTGGGTATACAAAACAGAGACTTTGTTTATTAGCAATAAGCACCAAAATCAAGCCTTATTCCAGAAAAAAATGTAAATAAAATAAATTCTGACAGGCCACAGAGATAATGCAATGGATCTTGTCTTGCAAGCAACCCACCTCACTTCAAATTCCCAGCACAGCATATGGCCCCCACACAGCACTGGCCTGAACACAGAGCCAGGAGTGAGCCCTAAGCACTACTGCTCAGAGCCCAAAAACAACAGCAGCCCAAACCAAGATGAGATCGTAATATTAAAGTCCTTGGGCTAGAGTTGACTTTAAATAGCATTTGGATGTTGTCAACTAATGAGCCTAATCCATTTCTAGCCTACATGGAATCCCACTAGGCTTTTCAAGGGCTGTGAGCTTAGGGAAGACATTTCAGACCGCTTCTTGTGCCAGAATTCTGAAGATAAAGTTTTCCCAGAGAGATGAACTGGGCTCAGTTTGGGAAAGTCGAAGAGAGATGGAGGCTGTTTTTTTTGCAGCAGTTGAAGCAGAAGCTTTGGCAGAGGTTGATCTTCTCCGCAGGCTTCCAAGTTCCACGAGTCGATGACTTCCACCCAGCTGAGGGTTCCCGGATCACTCTGCAATGCTCAGGCCCAAAGACAACTTCCAGAGCTGGAAACTGCAGCTCAGGATGCCACATGAAAATGCACCTGTGCCCACCCACGCTAAGCCCCTTCTTGCCACCAAATCTTCCAATCATTGTGTTTATTGTCTTATACGGCCCTTCACTATTGGTGCAGAGATCAAGGCTGGCACCCTTGGTACTTGGTACTGACCTTGGTGAGTATTCGATTGCCATGCTCCTCACTTTTGTGGTACTCACAGCCATTTGGTTGTGAATCCAGAAGAAAAACAGCTGGGCTGTAGCACTGGACTTCACAAGAGTCAGTGGCGCCAGGAGAGCACTCAGGATACAGCAGTGCTAGGGATTGAATGTGTGGCCTCATACCTGCAAGGCCACTCAACCAATGACTCACACCCCCAGATCCAGCTTTCCAATAATTCTCTAATTATCCCTATAATTTTCTAATAATTTGATTTCCTTTATTAAACCTCTTTCCACTTGAAATTTCTAGAGTGGTTCATGCATCCTGACACTGAACCCTAAGTGATATACAGAATTTGTAATTACTTTTTATTATTCTGGAGAGCAAATTAAAATATTCAGAAGCTTTTAATATAATTGAGATCTCTGAAAACATTTCTTTGATCTATCTTGCATCTTAATGAGTCTATTTCCTCTAAAGAAAACATGATGGTTTATATTCATATAAATATCAGCTATCATAATAAAATGTGCCTGCTAAAATCCTCCAAAGATTACACTCATATTGAAAGCCTTCAAAATAGTCCAAGTCATTGAGCATTAACTGCTGGATGATTCCTCTGTGAAAAGCACGATTGTCGGGCACAGGGACATGCCACAGGGTTAGCAGCAGCATATTACCAGCATCTGTGAGCCCTACGTGCCCCCCCCTAAACATCTCCAGGTACAGTGTAACTTTTTAGGCCTGGGCTAGATTCAGGGTTAATACAGTAAAAGAGTAGGAATAGGGTCAGGGCTAGAGTTTGGTTTAGGTTTTTTGTAGAACATAGGTTATAGGTTTCATGTGCTGAAAGTTAAAAAATGGAAGTAAAATATAGAATGATTGTTAAATTTAGGCTGATTAGTAGTTTTAGCCAGAGGCTTGGGTCAAAGTTAGTATAATTTTAGGGTTATATTTAGAAATTGGGTTAGGGCTATGATTAAGGTTAGGTTTCTGTAATGGTTAGTTGTTAGAGGATTGATGTGTGTGTGTGTGTGTGTGTGTGTAAATGCAAGTTAAACCTAGGGCTTTTTTTCATTTTAAGCTAATTGGTAGTTATAGGATTATAACCTATAACTGTAATATAATATAACCTATATCTATAATCAATATAGGATTATAACCCAGTTTCAGGGCTAGTAGAGGTCAGGGTTGGATCTGGATTAGGATTGGGGTCAAGCTTAGTTTTGTGTGTAGGGGTTAGGCATTGGGCTTTGCTATCTTGCATTCACCATCTGAACCTCTCGAACATAGTGGGTTTCTAATAGTCAATCTGAAACCCACCTCCACTGCACCTACGGACAATACTTATTTCAATTTTTTTTTTCATTCTCTTTTTTGAGCCTATCCTAAACATTCACTGAACAATCTATTCTATATTGCTTGTTGGAGCCAATTCTCTAAACATTGTCAAGGAATATATTCTTAGAAGAATGAAGACTATTAAATCTCCCAGTGAACCCATTGGGTCATGTGAGCTCACCATATAAGAATTTAAGGATATGTTCCCACAGAACGAACATTGTGACCACTTGTGATGTATGCCCCATACTTAATTCTATCAAATGTGATGGGATAACCTGGCATATCAGTATACCAGGTTTTGAGATATTGGGTTCACTGGGGAGAACCTACAGCAGCTCTGCAAATTGTCTGTGTCTCTGGATCATGGCTGGTCAGCGAAGAAACATACATACATTTGTGCCCCACCTCTGAGCCTAAATCCTGACTTCTGTAAATGAATAGGGGGTGAGGAAGTATCACAAAACCTTTTGTTTTAAAATGAATTTGGGGAGTTGTTATCAGTAAGTGTCTGATTTGATCACTTATCTTGTAAGCCTGGTTTAGGTAAAAAATTTATCAGGTTCATGGGAGAGTGAATGGGAAAGAGCAAGAAGCTCTGGTCTAGAGGACAAGGTCTTAAGGCTCTTCTTCAGCCTCCTGCCCCTGACTGTTCTGTCCCCATAGAACCCTGCCCCTGGCCTTGTCATAGGACATCTCTCAACATAACCACTCAGCTTTTCCTTGTCCACCTAATTTCTTTACTATGTGACTATAACTATGACAAAGTAAAAAAAAATTGTCTGTCCCAGTTCACTGTAAAGAAAAATGCTCTAAAATTTTCTTTCAGGGGCCAGAGCAGTAGCACAGCGGAGAGGGGCATCTGCCTTGCTCACGGCTGACCCGAGTTGGATAAATGGCATCCCATATGGTCTCGTGGAGCACCTCCAAGAATAATTCCTGAGTTGAGAGCCAAGAGTAACCCCTGAGCATTGCTGGGTGTGGCCCAAAAAGGAAAATAGCAATAATTATAATAATTCATGAATTAAGCAAATAATAATAAAATTTGCTTTGAAGGGAAGAGAGATCACTCCATGGGCTGAGTACATGTTTCATATGCAGGACATTGGAGTTCAATTCAAGCACCCTGCCTGGTCCCCAACTACCACCAGGAGCTACCCCCAAGAACAGAGCTGGGAGGACCCTGCCAAGGACCAGCAAGTGAATCCCACCCTCAAAAAAATAAATAAATGGACTAAATATTGCCTATAACAATTCACAAAGTAGGGGAGTGAAAGAGGAAGTGGGACATGTCTGACCAATACACCACGACTCTTAAAGGTAGATGGTAGGGATATGGGGCTCCCAGTACTTGTCTCTGCTCTGCTGATTAAAAGCAATAATTATAAGATCCAGAATTATTGGAAGTCTATTGAAATCTAGCCTCAAGCTGCTGTCAGGTATCAGCTCATTGATCTGGGGGTTTTCATAGTGCTCCCTCCTCATCCAGCTCAATTAATGCCCAAATGACCACTGAGAGCCGTTGAAGTCACATAGGCACACATGCTATGGCATATGACACATGTCTTGATGTCAGAGATCATGGCTGAGCCCAGGACTAAGGGGGCCATCTCTACAGATCCTTAGACTATCATGCTTCACTGATGCACTAGGGATTGATTCCTACTCCTGCAAACACGCCACTGAGATTGTAGACAAACTGCTTTTCTTGAGTGTTACTGGCTCTCCTCTTATAATCACCTCCCCAAAGGTACCCTCGTGATAGGACACATGGGATGAAGGCAACCTGTGAGATTTTATGAGAGGAGAGGCCAACCATATAGGATAATGTTGTCATTTCCTTCTTAATGTTTATCTACTTTCTTTGAACCCAAGTTGTCTTCTTCTCTGAACTCTTATGAGTATTGTTGGGAGAGTATATTTTGTGATTTCCACTTCTTCATTGGATAAAAACTAGATAACACTGCCCCAACTACTTTACAGGCTATTTTTAAAAACTTCATTATATAATATTTATAGGAAAGTAAGATATTTTTGCTTGAGTACATTATAATGTAAAAGACTGTTAACCCAAATACTGTGAATCTACACAGAATTTAAAAGCACTTTACTGAATATCATCTGAAAAATCCTAAAGTAAAAGATAGGGTGATTAGTGTAAGTTGCTCTTGGTTTTGAATTTTCTGCAAGTTTTAAAGTAATCATTCATTGAAAGTTTGTATCTTTGAAAGGATCACAAACTTATTCAGACCACCAAGGTACTATTCACTGTTTTTACTACTCCCCAGTTTCCAAAGCTAAAATGGTAATAAAAAAAATCAACAAAAAAAATTTCTTTCCCACTCTACCTGGTATAAATGATTTTATCTTTCATTTTGCCATTAAATTACCTCAGGCAAGCGACATCTAAATGTAAAAGTACGTAGATTTGGTTTGGGAACTTTTTTTTTTTGATTGCTGAAATAAACTTTAATTTTGATTAGCTCAAAACTAATTCAGTGTAAATCAACATTTGTACCCAAGCCAGAAAACTTTGAAATGGGCTTTTGTTTTGTTTTGTAAATGAAAATATCACAGAAGCAGTAAAATTTGATTTGCTTCTCTTTTGTAGCTTCACACATTTGAGAATTCAATTCCTCCAAGAATCACTTCAGGTGCAACACAGACTTTTTATTCTGGAATCATTATTTTGGTCTACCTTTCCCAATTATATTTCATAGTATTTATTTTCTTGTTCATGCTATATTTATATAGATCCATAGTTGAAGAACTTCCATACAATACTCCAATTTCATCTACACAGGTGTCTGTAAATAATATAATTGCATTAATTTAAAATGATCTATTATTTTAGTGCTGGGCAACAGTGCCTAGTAATTTCTGAGATGACAAAGATGTTCCATATTTGTGTTATATACCATGATAATCATACACAATATCAAATTCTTGAAATGTTACTAGTGGAACTGAGACAGTGGATTTTTTTTTTATTATAGCAATTTATTTCAGAACTGAAATATAAATAGAAAAGCTAGAGTTTGTTAGTGGCTAGCACTATTGGCTAGCACACACCAAGAAGAACACAAAGGAACAAAATCTCAAAGGGCAAAGATTACTGTCCTAAATGTCCAGCTCTTCCATTAACTTGCTGTAGCGGCCTCTAAGATGACAATTTCTGGCAGCAGGAAAAAATAGGGGTGAGTCAGAACAGGGCTCTCTGAGAAATGGTCATTTTCTCACAACAATGGAACATCCAAGTAAAAGACATTGGTTGGCACATTTTCAGCTATTTCCTTTTCTCCAGCATGAGTCCCTTGGGGGGCTTCTGTCAGAGAGTGTGGAGTAATTGCTGATGCCAGAGCAAACACCCAATGGCTTATCTGTCATAGTTGTCCCCACTCTTACTTTGCTAGGGGAATCAAGAATAGACCTATGATAATTCTAAATACCCCATCACTTCCCGAACAAATAAAATCATAAAAACATAAAATTCAGACCCTGGAAAAGCACTATTGTCATTTTGGTAATCAGGAAGATGGAAAAATAAGCCATTCACAACCAGAGTGCCGAGAATCGATGACTGGATAAAAGAAGCAGAAAGCATTTTCTTTGTATGGAATACTATACAGCTGTTAGGAAAAATGAATTTGTAAAATTTGCCTATAAATGGATGGACATGGAGAAGATTATATTGAGTGAGGAAATTGGCCAGGAGGAGAGAACAGATACAGAGGCGACTGCATTTATCACCTTAACACATAAATATATAGGTACATATTATGATACCAATATCAAGGTTAAGTGAAACATATCTCAGGAGGTCCTGTACCAAAGGTGGAATATCACAAGTGTGTGGGAGTCAGAGGTAAGACGAGAAATGGAGACACAGTGTGCTAACAATTGTCGAGAAGTACTAATACCAACCTAGAACTGAGCATTAAATAGAGGCAAAGGATTTACATGACAACCCTTTAATGTATGTTCTGCTTAAATCCGTAGTCTGGAGGGGAAGGAAAGAAAGAGAGAGAATGGGAAAGAAATAATAGAACCTGCTGTGGAGGTGGGGCTGGGGGAGGGAGGGGAACCAAGGGGACGTTGGTGGTGGGAGATGGGGCACTGGTGAGCCGAGATGGTGCTGGAACACTGTTTGACCGAAAACCAAATATGAACTTTTTAATTGTCATATCTTTTTATTTTTAAAAATGAAATAATTTAAAAAAATATTG